>JAWPHD010006929.1:0-136751 GCA_037043455.1 Cyrtodaria siliqua | reverse complement strand
TTGATCGATTTCATTTTAAAATATCAAATTGTCATATGCTTTGATATGTGTTCATAAGTATGCCTACAGGTATATTATAAATGACGTTTATTTGTTGTATTATTTTGTAAATATGTTATTAAGAAGGCCTCAAGGTAGACTTGGCTATGCCAGTTGAGTCACCCTCTATAAATAAAGAAATTACTTACTTATTTACTTACTTACTGACTGTAATCTAAGATCAAATGAATCATATTGTACTCAATGCCAATGTACCAAAACAAACTTTTCATCAAAATTGGGAAAAATATATATGTTTTGGCATTAGGAACATGACCGAATAGCGGCGATAAAAACAGCCAAAAAAACACTGCAGCGCATCATCCCATACAAGCCCATTATAGTATAAACACGCGAGAACCATAAAAGCGGTAGCAACATATTACCCGAAGACCCATCCAGCACCGCAGCACCCCTAATACACATCACGCGAAAATGTACATATTAACAGTCCATGTGTGTGAAGTTGGCTCTGCGTTCTACGTTCTCCGTTCTACATTGAAACTTAGTTCTCCGTTCTACGTTCAACTGCAGTTCTCCGTTAAAGTATGTATCGATCAGAAATGTATAGTCTGGAATGCATGAACATATACTTTTTAAATATATGTATTGAAATAATGGAATTATTTCATTTCTTTTGTACCCGGTCGCGTCTGTAAATGTATATGAAATTTGCCGTCTTTGAGTCGGTGGGTTATGTAAGTTAATTTTCAAAAGAAAAGTACTTGTCTCCGATTTTATTGAAATTTTACATAGGAACAGGAGAAAGATTTATCTACGCGTACATGTATTTGTCTTTGTTCTCGCTTCTAACATGACAAAATAAATCGATTTTGATTTAAAAGCGCATTGTCGGCTATGTAAACCTTAAAACAACCTAAATTCATCCCTTTGAAAAATACCTTTGAGTATTAATGGGAATTACATGACGTGTACAGCAATTATGTTCGACCAATGTAGTTTGTGAATATTTTATTACTTTAACAACGATCCGTGATTGTGTTTTATCCTAATCACAGTTCATATATATAAGAGATGTTTCAATTTTGCCAATGATGTCATTTTGTTATCGATTTTATCACGTGACCATGTTAATATTCCTACGCCATAAGGCTGGCGTTCCTACAAACTCCCGCAGTGGTTACTTCTCCTATCTGTTACAGTAACCACTGCCACCACACACATTTATAGCTGAAATCCAGCTAAGTTTAATTTGTTTCGTTAAAGGTCAATATTTCAACTTGCTTTGTTCATAATATAGGCAAATAGTGCGAAAAACGTTATCAGGTTACAAATATAATTTATTTATAAAAAAAAATTCAATTTTAGCGAATATATATTTAATATGCACACCGGTTACTTGGTTACTTGTAAATAAGCATGTATTCCGTTGAGAACATTACAGAAGCTGTGCGTAAATTTATTAAAGAGAATACACATAAGCCAAAAGATGTTGAATTTTCAAAATCTTCTCGAAGGAGATAATGTTATTGCCAATTTGCTGTACCAAGCATTACCTAGTGTATCGCCATTTTGTAATCACACGGCCTCAGCTATCGTCACGTGATTTGTGTGGTGGCATTGATTATTGGCTACAATATCACTGCGCGGAGGTTGGCGTTCCTACTGTAAACGCATGTGATTCTAACATTCACATATTGTTGACATGCATAACGTTTGTCATACAAACAGTATAACATTGTGTAAACAGTGGAAATACAGTGTACTTCTAAATGATGGACACACTGAAGAATAAACAAGCGGGATACCGGAAAAAACGGTATAGTAAAACTTATTATATATACATTTACTAGTTTTAATTTAACAGAATGTTTTTAATAAACGTGTGACATGTATAATTGTCAACTATTCTCAAAAGTTTAACTTAGTCAAAAATTGAGAAAAAAATATAGGACGGTTTAATTCTCACAATAGTAGTGATGTTTTGCCGGCTAAGGAGAAATGAACCGATTAAAATTAATTGATCATCGTAAGTTAAAGAACTACATAATCGACTCCACATACATTAACAAGAAAAGTATAATGCGTTATATGTAAACGCTTTTTAATAGTGGGTTAGTTTGTGGAAGCTTTATTCAAGTCACATACCTGCAGTCGTCGATATGGAGATGACAGAAAGGTAAAGTAAAGAATTAAAAGATACTGTATAAATACAGATAAGTTTTTATCTGGTCTTTAGGTATACATTTATATACATGTTAAAGGGAACATATTCAAATATTTTCAATTAAACGATTTACACCTGAGCTATTACAAAGGGAATTTCAGTGACCATGCTACAATCTACAATATAATATAAAGTCATATTTACCTAAATTTTACAAGTGATTATCATATGGGCCCTATTTATATTGATGTTTTAGTTGTATTCAGGCTCAAAACCGCTTCGGAGTTGCCGTTAAGGCAACTTTGCATTTTAAATGAATTACAAGTGATCTTATAGAAAATATTTAATTTCTTTACTTCTTTACTTCATTATAATACTCAAATATAAATGGGGCCGAAACGTCTAGGGTAAAAATTAAAATAGATGCTGAAATGGTTTGATGCCGAAACGTCAGGTGCCGATTCGTCTAGGTGTCGAAATGGTTTCGTGCCGAAACGTCCTGAATCGATCTTGATCACAAAGATGCCAAAACTTGAGAATTGTCTGCTTTTATTAATAAGTATTTTTCATGTACTGATCATTGGGATCCTTCTTTAATTAGACTAATACACAATGGTTTTCGTCTAGAAAAATATACGTAAACAAAGTTAAAGTCAAATGTGTAAAAAGGTAAACCAAATTATAACTTGACCTATTTGGTAAAAAAGATGACTGAACAGTTTCGTTATAATTACCAAAGTAAATGTTATCCAACTATTCTACATCATGAGTTTCAAACAGAAGCCAAACTGAGGCAACACGTTCTGTATGCAAGGTACACGTATACATGTGTTTGCCTCAAGTGTTACGTTATTAGCTGCAGTGGCCGAAATTATGACCATACATACACTTTCATCTTAGCTTAGGACACAGCACCTTATTATTTCTGAGTTAAAAAGATCGCATAGAAATTATTTGCATAATTATTCGAACTAATATTACTACAAGCGTATTGTTATTCTTTAAAACGTAAAGCATTGTAATCCGCAAAAGCGTTTCAGGTTGTAGTCCACGCACGTGTCAATGCATGCGTGTTCTGGTAGCTTATTATTATATAAATATATAAGTTATATCTAAGTTATGTAGAAATATGGCGGAATGTGTATTTTCGGAAATTATTAAGAAACTGATACGTTTGAAATGTTATTAATAGTGTTTGTTATATTGTATATGTTGTAACCTAATCTGAAATTATAAAGACTTATTGTGCCTACATTATGTGAAAATCTGACAATAAATATTTTACAGTTGACAATCATTCCCATTATATGTACTTTTTCAAACGCTTTATGTCGTATAAAAACAATAAAATTATACATTTTCTATAGCTTTAAACTACACGTACGACTATATTATGGTTTATAGAAATTGACAATCTAAACCTTTATTATTCAAACGTTGAAAAAAAAGATCGAATGTAGAGGGCCTTTCATCTCATTACAAACATATGCAGTATGCATTACATGTATGTTTTAATAGGGTTAGGAAATCAGATTACAAAACTCTTAATGTTTCTTTGTTTTAATAATTTTTATATATTTTCAATGGTTACATTTAAATGAAATTGATTTTTGTTTTGTTTGCTGAAAAATAACAGCGTCAGTGACATTAATTTCGGAACACCCCTCGTATATACTTTAGGAAAACGAAGTTTCCTTCTCTAATATTGAGAAACTTAAAATCCTGATAATACAAACTTTGGAATTAAGGCGAGACCACATAATGCAACTGTTTAAACCAATCAGAGGACTCAAAATTTCAAATATTGCCTACATTTACTCAAAAGTATTTTAATCATGATCATGAAGAGCCTTATCTATAAGTAGAAGATATGGAATCAATAGAAACATTGTGGATAAACACTAAGTCGGATAGAGTCTACGCTCTCTCCATAACATTAATTAATCAACAAAGATACAAAACTTCGGTTCATGCATGCAATAAATATACACAATATGCGTTGTAGATTTTGTATAGCTGAGAAAGTCTATGCGTCACATAATTGCCTTTTACTTTATGTGTAGATTAAGCAAAAAATCAAGGTATGCCCGACAGATTCTACTTTCTGATAAACGATTGTAGAATGTTCAAGCTTTCAATTGTTTTGTATTATGAATCTATATAATTACCATACAATATTAGGTTTACATATGAGACATATATACTGTGTACTATTATTTTGTGAAAATTAATATAGATACTGGTATATACACCGATTTAAACGTATTATTTACCTATTTTCAACGCTACCTGTCACTGAAAAAGCATGACAAAAATTAATTACTGGTAACACGATACATGGAAGATTAGATCAGGTATTTAAATCATTACGTGGTCCCGTCTTAATTCCATTAATGATATGAACGTTTATATTTACAGGATTTCATAAAGGATATTTCGACAATAAAAAAAATGAGAAACAGAAGCCAAACTGAGGCAAAACCTGTTTAAAATTGCATATTAAATGTTCTAATTTTACAATATGCGTACATGTTAGCCGAAATTAAGGTTTTATTTCATACCCCTGACAACCCCGTTTTTCGCTTGTTGGAGAAGGGGTTGGATGGGGTATCGAAGTTAATATTCGGACCACGTAATGTTGCGGTCCGATTACAGTTTTGTATTTGTGGTATGAAAATACTACATTTAAGGCCCTTTCCTACAGTTTCTTCATATGTTTTTTTAAGATTTGCTACCTAGCCAGAATAGGCTATCCTAAGAATATTTCGGCTTTAAAAGTAATAGGTCACCAGACTGGTATCGCCCATTATATAGCTATAAATATCGAACAGGAAAAGTAGCATTCAAGAACGACAGTCAACCACAAACACACACAGAAACAAAGAACAACTATATATAATCAAAGTACTGAAAGTACTGAGAATGCAAGGTTTGATAGGAAATTTAAAGACTGTATGAATATTTGCACGATTGCTGGACATTTAAAATTTCCATAAATTTGACATAGTTTTAGCCAAATTGGCGATCTTGGGCGACCTACAAAAATCTTAGAGGGTCGATCCATTACAAATATGTAATATTGTGATCAATTGTCATTAAACTGTTTCAAATCTAGACTAGAATATTATTTTATGAAATTGCTGATGGATAGACAGATTTGTGTTGTATGGCAAAGCTGTCACTCAAGATGACCTCCATGTCTAAAATTATGTCATTTACAGAGTAGTTTAAAAAAATCAAAGGCTAGATAACTCTGATGTGTCTAGTTTGATGCAACTGGTTTTGAACTTGTCCAAGTTCAGTAGCGTAACCTAGAAAACGCCTTCTGTTGCAGGGACAAACAAGTTAACAAGAGGCACTACCCGTTGATTCAATTCCCTATGTCTGTCCCACACATTGAAAATAAACTTCACTATAGTATTTACTAAAAAATAAAAAAACAAATGTATAGGTGATAGAAAGAAATCGACTAATAGTTCACTGGTAAATACAAGGGTGAACATGGCCATAATTTTGATAAAAAAACAACGAAAACAAGACACAGAACAGAACCTTGCTGGAGGAAGTAGGTTAAAATGCTACAGCCATGTGCAGTTTCATGATTTAGTCGATTTCGAAATACATGTTTACAAACAAAACATTAAATCTGTTTGTACAGTGCCCGAATTCACCTAACATTACTGAGAAAAACAATAGACTCCAACATATATTTTTGAAAATGGACATAAAAACATTTTGTGAAATATGCATGCAAATACAAATAAACATCAAACAAAATGCAACTTTTCATTATGAATGAAAACTCAGATAATCTGGAGCTTGACACATGTTATGAATGAAAACTCAGATAATCTGGAGCTTGACACATGTTATGAATAAAACTCAGATAATCTTGAGTTTGACACTTGTTATGAATAAAAACTCAGATAATCTGGAGCTTGACATTTGTCATGAATGAATAGATTTTGATCAGAACCTGGTCAAACACGGGCTTTCCAAATTAGATGACATGATGACGTCACAGCGGTCAGTGATGTGGCCATTTTGGTTGACGTCATGTTGTTAAAACTGTCAGCGTTGACTGAGACAGACACTGATTGATTTTATAGTAAAACAACTTAACAAATGCGATCAGTGAAAAAAACGGTTTTTGATAACATTGTGATGTCATTGACGTCATGACGTAGAGACACGTGTTAATGTTCTTGCACAACTAGACCCTGAACTCTACAAATAATGAAAGTTTTGATCAAATCCAATCTTAAACGCAGAATATATAACGATAACAAGATTTCTATATATACTATATTCCAACAGAATAACAATCCAGAGGTGTCTAATGTCTAAAAATGTTTCTTTATTTCATCTTATCATTAATAATGATTCACTGACATCGTGAATCACTTAAACCCTTTTGAAATAATTGTTACAATTATACATAAATATATTGAAACAACTCTTGCAAAAACTCGCTTGAAAAAAAGCTCGCCCACAACTCATACATAATGAGATTTTCGTAGAGTTTCCCGACCTGTTTATATGCATTATAGTTGTTTTCAGCATACAATACGTTGTCTAGTATAGATCAGCATTCATGTAGGACTTGAAGCCTCGATTATGACAAAACATGTAGGTTATCCGCCAGATGGCGAGTAGGAGGCGCCAAAAGCAATGACTATGAATGCAAGTTGATAAATCAACCTTGCATTCAAAAATGAATAAAATGCGAAATAAGACATCACAAACACACAAGGGTTGACAATAGGGCTACCGCCTTGGAACGGTCAGTGGCAAAAAAGGCAGGAGGGGGTTTAAAGTAGGTTCTAGCCAGGTTCTAGTGTGCACCAAACCTCACACTTACCCTAATGTCATCCCAATAAAACGGGACATAAGGCCATCCTTAAACATATTTATGTTTGCCCTTTCCCGACACTAAGTTGAAATGTTGGGTAGGCAAAGGTAGGCATTCTTTTGTTTCAATTTAAAAAAAAAAATAACAAAAGAAATGCCAGTTTTTGAGCTGGCATGTATTTACAAATGAAAATCATTACAAAGATTGTTTTCAAAACAAGGAGGCAAACATGATCGTTCACCTGGTAACCGTGTCCATTGTAAACTCTTGCAGCAGTAACAGTTCAAGTGGGGGGTCAGACAAAAATAATGCCTGGTAAAATAAGAGAAGAGTTTTCAATATGTTCCATGATAAGACTATGTCAAACTGTGCCCCTAAGGGCAGAGCAAATTAAACATATGGTCACCATTCAAACATGCTTGGTAGAGGACCATTATCTATGTTACATGCAACATTTTAGACCTCTTGTTGTTTCAAAAAAGAAGATGGGACACATATTTTATTTTACTATATAACCAGATAACTCTACGTAAAACTATTACCCCAGGGCGGAGCCAGATTTGACACCAGAGTCAACATTTGAATACACGTGTTAGAGGACATAAGCTAAGGTTGCATCCGATATATGAGAGCCCTACGCCTTGTGGGTTCAGAGAAGATTGTTTTAAGAATGTATGGTACATGCTAAATATTAGACCTCTAGTTAATAAGAGAAGATTTTTTAAAGATTGTGCTAGATAAATTTGATATAAAATCTGCTAATCCCGGGGCATTACCATTTGAACAAAGGACCATAAGCTAATACTACATGCAATATATGAGCGCTCTATACCTTGTGGTTTCCGAAAGGACTTGTTTTACTTTTTTTCCTACATATACTAAAGGAAAAAAAGAAATACAACTCGGGAATTTTTGCTATATAATATATATACTGCACAGTCAAGTCCGAGTAATATTACTTAGAATGATTTTAATCACAGTACACTTTGTAAGTTCCGCATTGAAAAATTGAGCCATTTATTTACTTTAAAGAGATTGCAAAATGTTACGTTCTAAGTTTGCTCAACGAGTATTCTGTCAGTAATGAAACTTTCAAGGGAAAACATTTGCTGTCTTATGTGTTGTTTCAGTCTTTTTTCCGAAAGGAAAGATCTAATGCAGCCATGAACGGTTCGATTAACAGCAGCATGTATTACATATTATACATAGCGGAAATTTTTGTATTCCTTTAGTTTAAGTCCATGTAAAGCATCTCAAATTTGATAACACTATTTAAAATAAATCGAATGGCTTTTTGATATATATATTTATACTAGGTATAACCGTTCTTACACTGTGTTTGCTTAAAAGACATACTTGCGTTTTAAAACAATTAAAACTAAATATTGTGTGACAATCGTTGAGAACTGCTGACTCGTCGGGGAAAAAAACAGCTATGAAATTGTAATGTTTCACATTAATTTTAATATATTTAGATTTTTTTGCCGGTACAATCTATTTGACACAATAGTTAAATTTTAATTTAAAACCGATTTTAAAACCGAGTTTTATTGTAACAATTAATCGACCAGTGAATATTTTCTTTAGACTGCATCAACCAATGACCCTGGTATTTCAAAACAATTTGTTTTTTGCATATTATTAACTGTTGATTATATTGCACTAATAATATACTGAAACCTATTTATGGTACATAACGAGGGGGAAAAAACGAATCCAATTGTACTATATTTTATTAAATTATTTGCAAACTGGTTAAAATTTTGTTTTTTAGTGGATTAATTAAATTTAATGTGCTTGATACAAATTTCAAGATTGTCGTGTGTCCCTTTAAAGATGGTTAGGTGATGCGAATAACAGTTAAAGTTATTGAGTAAGAATTAAGTTGTAAAACACAACATCTTCGTTAGTTTATTCAGTTTTTTTGTTTCAACATTTTAGACATATTCATAAAAGCAGAGTCCTTATATAAGGACCCTGATAAAAGACAGGTTTAATTTAATCTGTAATTGTTTACGCGTAATGTGTTTTAGATTGACAGGAGTATTCGCCATTATTCTATCCGCATTTGTGTAAGTCACGCGCCTGCATTTGAGGGAGAATCCAACTTTCTATATCTATTTATAGAACGTAGATCAGACGCTTGGTCATGATCGCAATTGAAATGCGCTTTACGTACTATCAAATTCACCGTTACCAAAATCGGCCTGTGGAAAAACGTCGGAAACATCGACCTTACCGTGTTTCATTGTACAAGGTAATTTATGTACAGGGTGAATCATACCATAATACACATTCCTTCATTTACTATCCAATATATACCTCCAGTGAGGGTTTACAAATGTGCATCTTTCGCAACCGTGTCTTTAGCCCACACATTTCGCTTCCGAGACAAGCACGCTAGTACAATACGAGTACCTTAATAATAAAGATAAGACAAAACACAAGACAGAATGTATTTTTATATGTGTTCTGGGTTTCAATATGTTTGTATCATTCCTATCAAAAATGTTTCAAACAAAGTCATAATAAATGACAGATGTTTCAAAGTATATAACGTATTTTGTTGTATTTGTTGGTATTTAAACATTGGTATTCAAATTATATGATTCACCTTCATTTCAGAGATCATATTACACAGATGATAACTGTAAATAACCTGAAACGAGCACTACTAATACTTGGTTGTATACTACTGGCCCTTCAGATGACTACATATTCGTGGTTTTATGTAAGAGGACGGTATGCTGTTGAAGAGAAATCGCCAAGGCTGAAGTCTCCATATATTGATATAAAACAGTTTGTGAACATTCCTGACGAGGAAATTCGACAACACACTATTTTATGGTGGAATCAGCCTAGTTGGATAGCTAAAGCAGGTTTGCACCATGCATATCAACGCATGCATATATGTACATATAACAATTGTGAAGTGACACTTGATCGAAAACAGCTGCTTCTAAGTTCTGCCGTCGTGTTTTCTTTGGCCGACGGAAATTTAGAGAAAGTGCCACCTGTTAAACCTCGAGACAGAAACCCAGATCAGGCATGGATATTCTTTACACTGGAATCGCCGAAGACTAGATATTCACAAATTCATCAAACAAACACCCCGTATTGGCAAAATGTGTTTAACTGGTCATTCACCTATCAGAAAGATGCGGATATATTCTTTCCATATGGTGACCTTTTTAAAAGAAAAGTTGTTCCTGTTAAGAACTACACTCAGATATTCAAGAGGAAAAGAAAGTTTGCAGCATGGTTAGTCAGCCATTGTAAAACTTATAGTAAGAGAGAAACCTACGTGGATTTGCTGAAGAAATTTGTCAACATAGACGTTTTCGGAAACTGTGGTGAGAAGGCACCGCCAAACATTAAAGATATCATTAGCTCTGAATACATGTTTTATCTTGGATTTGAGAATACATTGTGTCAAGATTATGTAACAGAAAAATACTTCGGTATCAATAAGTTCGATGTAATAAATGTAGTCAGGGGCAGTATGGAGTACAGCACCTTTCTCCCAAATGAGTCCTTTATTAATACAGCTGATTTCTCGTCTGTTAAAGATTTGGCAGATTTTATGCACGCGCTTGGATATGACGAAGAACGTTATGTCAACTATTTGAAAGTAAAGGATAGATATGGAGTACATGATAGAGTATATCTGTACAGTAATGCATTATGTAATATCTGTGAAAAGTTGAACAATTTAGACAAGTACAGAAAATCTTACACATATGCATCAAATGGGTTAGGGAAATGTTACGAGGCTGAGGATTTACATTAACTTTTTTGCATACTGGATATCGTTATTGTTTTACATGGGTGATGGAAAGCATGATCTTACATATAACGGAAGATAAAAGTCGGGCGCTGATATCAACAATGACAGGTGCATGACCTCATTGTGTAAATAAACATGTAAAGCGTTACAAGTGAGTATAATGTAAATGATATGCTGACTGTCCGAGGCCGATGGCATCATTGTTGGAGTTATGCAAGAAAAGAATCAATCGGTTCAGATAAAAACAATTATACGTCGGGTTAGAATTCCCTATCTTCACCGGATACCCATGAAATATTCTTATACTATTTTCCACGAATGATATTGCATAGAAACTCTGATATGTGATGGTTCTGAACGTCGTACATGAAATGCTGCACTGACAGAACACAGTAAATCACAAACTGCGCTTAAAACGAAAAACAATCGCAAGGATAATAGGCCGTGGGCCTGATCCCGAAATGTTATCAGTCGGTACCACCCTAGGTGGCAAATTCCTTTTATGATTTTTGATACTGGTGATTTCCCTAGATACTATTAAACCCTGATACACTTCTAGTTTTAGCAGCTTATGTCATGAAAACAGCCAATATTGAGAGTCACTCCGTTTTTCTCAAAATATCTTGATACCACCATTTTGAGTATAGTGATGCATTAGACATTTTATTTTGAAATTCGATACATTTGTGATAATAAAATGTGTTTTACAAAAGCCACTACTTCATTAATTACCATGCATCTATTTAACTTGCTACACAATTATTGTAATACGGCTCTGCAATACAATCAAATGTATTCACTACTTACACAATTGTTTCATACATTCTATCATAGATGGTGATTTGTTTATAATTATTATACATAGTTGTCAATAGTTCCACACGATTAGTATGATGTTAGCCTTAAATTAGAAATCGAATGGTTGATGCTAGTCATAATATTGACTATGGCTTATTCGGGAGTTTCCACAAAAGATAAGTATAATTCACAATTTGTAAGTTTTATTTAAATAATATGATACTATATTGAGTTAAAACTGGATATAAAACACAAGCATGTTACTGTCGCTTCACTTTAGTCGTCAAGATCTTCCATTTCAATACCATCAATATACATAGGTCATCATAATCATCATTGCTTGCTTGATTATCACATGTAACGTGTTTGCACGTGACTGTACACATCATGCCATTGCTAAGCAATCGCAACTAGGTAACTGTAAGAACGTAAATCTAGAACGGCATCAGAAGCTGCAGGACTATCCATCCGATCTATTTCGAATTCGCCATATTCAGTTTGTTTCCACACATAACCTACTGATTTAATATCCTGTGTGGCGTCCAAGCATCTTATCCAGACAGTAGCTCGACAATTGTCTCGTTCACAATGTTTGAGGCATTAAAAGCATCTCGATTTATTAATCTAATATCATTTTGACTTTTAAACTGTTTACATGTAATTAAATAAAAAATGAATTTTCAATTTGTCTTCATCATTCTACCATGGGTTCAAATATATTATTGGTGTAATACAATTAACAGTTAGTAATGTGCAAAAACAATTTGTTCTTCACTATTCTAATAGTTCATAATTATGTGTTTTAAGCAAATACAAGTTGCCATGTGTCCCTTTAAACAATTTTCTAGTGGCATCTGTGATGAATCAATGTCTCTTCCCATTGCACAAAATAGTGGGCACCGAAATGCATTTACATCAGTTTTCTGACATACCTTTAAACGATACATTCGACAAGTGAACTCTTCTAATGTTTTTTTCAACAGTTTCCGTTGTCATTGTCCAATCTTTTTTAACTTCTGAAATAATTAATGTTATACTGGTACTATCTTGATTAGAGTTAATCCCTCTTCCAGTAAATGCATTATCACATCAAAATACACTCACTCTAGGCAATACTTTACAAACACAGGTTCTAATTGCACTTTTTCCAATGACATTGAAGCAAACTGTAAAAAAATGGATATTTTTTCAAATTAGTGCAGCTTTCGATGTTCCGAATTCCAAAAATGCCAACTAAAATGATTTTGACATCATGTTTTACTAGCATTACCACTACATATGTCTTTGTAAAAGAAATTTTGGAAATATTTAATGTTAACGCTGATTAAACAGTTACTCGAACTGTTTCATTTTATTATAGAGGAACATCTGCAGTAAATGGGTAAAATGTTTTTATATTAATTCCTACCAGTATTAAGCGGTTTATATCTTAATAAGCGGGCTTTGATTTCTGTTACAGTGAAAATCATAGCGGCAGCACCATTGACCTTTCGTATCAAAACTTAGCGTTATCTTGACAAAGATTTGCCTGAATGCTTTGTTTGTTGCAACTAACATAAATACATCGTATGTTATTGGCATGAATGTCATTTCTTTATATTTACTTCTTTTTCTTTGCTTCCATGGGTTTTGCGCACAATATGACCTACTTATGTGTTGACTTGCCATAAAATACCATTATTATTGAATAATAATTTTAATTAATTAATAAGTTAATTAATTAATGACGTAAAACACGTTACCAACAGACAAACAAACTTAACTCATTACTTTTAACTTTGTAACTTCTAAATTCATTACGTTTTACCTGCACAATTTAATGAAGTAAAAGGTGATGAAATAACAAGTGATAACGTGATTAAGACGTTTACCGTGCCTGGAGTTTACCGACGCTTTATCGATCATTCGTAGCTCTATGCTCAGTTGTATAGTACTGTCACACTAGAAACCCATGCCGCAGCTCCTACACATGCCATGATACTCCGCCCAATCACACTGTATTCTGATACCGGGTCAACCAGTCCTAGCGCTGCCTTTTATATGCTGAGCGTCAACCAATTGTGCTACAAGTACCCTTGTTTATGAAATCTTTAGTATGAACCGGTCACGACCATTGGTGTCGGGCGCTCTACTATTACGCCATTGCTGAATGCGCGTGGAACGTTTGTAGTTAGTACTCATATTGTAATTCAATCTAAAATGAGCAAATACGGATATTTGCAGCGCGTTAGACGTTTATTCTTGTAACAACATTATCAACACATGTTTAATGACATACAATTTCGGTGACCGATTGGTTAGCATCTTTGCAACTCTTTCAAACGGTCTCGGGTTCGATTCACAGTGCGGTCACATCTCAAATTTTAAAAACACACTCCCCCAGTATTTTACACGTGCACGGTATTTTGAAACTATGCCTTCTTTCAAGTGGGGTGTAAAGCAGTCTATCCCATTGCAGGGAGAGCCATACCCCATACACGTTAAAGATATCGCTGAACTTTTGTGTTTTCATAACCGTAAACTTAAGCCTTATCTCTGTGTCGTGGTTTCATATGTCCCCAATAAAGGCTTTTAAATAAAACAAATAATAAAAAAAATATATACATATATAGATAAAACAAAATGTAAAAAAAAGAAGAAGAAGAAGAAGAAGAAGAAGAAGAAGAAGAAGAAGAAGGATACCCCAATATAGTGTTTGGAACTAAACAACAAATGAAGAAAGACAAAAAGTGTAACATGAAGTAATGAACAGACATTAAAATCTGTTATATAGTAACAAAACATTTATTGAATCCTTGTCATATTAACGCGACCTTTCACTTTCCGAGGTCAATCGTGCCGCTGCTAGGTGTATGTGTTTTATCAGCACATTTCATATTTTCATATAAAAGCAGGGTAACTCTCAAAAAAATTAACAATTTAAACAAAAAAGATATATTTTACAAACTATTGCTCAAAACATAATACTTATCGCACAACTATTCCAAGATATATTTAAAATAAGATAATTAGTTAAGATACAAAAGTGAGTAATTAGGAATTTTATAGTGCTTTGAAACCTATTTATTTCAAATTTCATATGCTTATTTGTTCCACCCGTCTTTATAAATTGATAATATATAACAAAAATCTGAAAAAGCTAAGTAAACAGTATTTTTTATGGGGAGGAGGGCGGGGGGGGGGGGGGGGGGCGGGGGGGGGGGGGGGTGAGCGGGATAATTCAAGTGAAATACATGACAGCGTTATGTTTCTTGTCATATCCCAGTGTGTAATGACAACGAACATGTGTGCCAAGTTTCAACGCTTTCCGACAATCCGTTTTCGAGAAATGATGAAAAACAAAACTTTAACCAAAACGTGTAGACGGACATACGGACGTACGGACGGACGGACGGAAGGACATACAGACAGACAGAAGGACGGACCGACGGAAATCGCCAAACTATCAGCCTGGAATTCAGTGCTACGTTATCTGGATAAAAATATAAAAAAATAAACGCAACGCAGACAATTATATTTCTAACAACCGGTCAAATTGGGCATTCCCTATATAAACTATTTTAGAGATTTTCCTATGATTTCTTTATACACACATTGGACACTGGTTTGGTGCCATATTCCTTCGTATGTACTTGTATATACATAATAAGTCAAATATTGAACATCTGCCAGTTGCTCAATAAATGCATCAGATGTTATGCCACTACTACTACTAATTGCATTTGCATGTTTTAATCGTATTTATTAAGTAATAATTTATACTGATAATGTATACAAATATATTTAACGCCAAATTGTCCTATTGTCCAGAACACCTATAAATCTGCCACATCTACTATTAAAACGATCATTTACACAGACCGTTTGAGAATAAATTACCAGTTTATGGTATTGCTAGTAATGACATTTGGATATTTGAATGATACTTAATAAAAAGTGGATATTAATATAAATTCTGTTTGCGTGTTTGTTTCTGTGTTTGTGGTTGACTGTCCCCCTTGAATGCTACTTTCTCTGTCCGATCTTTTAATATTTCTTTCTTGATAGAAAATGAGCAGAAAACATTTGTTGCATCACGCGTATACTTGCACTTTCAACATACGTTATTGCTTTTATTTTAGGTTTGAGCCACAAGTTCTTCCAACATAAATGAAGGCCTTTGCCGTCAGTATTATAGTTACAACTAGAACTAAAATATTCCTACTTTGTCCAAATTCCCACTCTGCGCACGGACGATTCCGGAATTGAACCGCGCATTTTAAGAATTCAGATAATACCGCGAATTAAGAAAAATCTTACTTTGCGCAGAACAATTCAGGAACAGTCCATATTCTCATTTCGCACATTACTTCTATATATAGCATGTTTTCTTCCTCCGGAAAGAATCCAGTTTTCAGCGATTTTTCCACAGAATGAAAGATTTTCGTTTAATTTTGTGACACAGTTAAAGACATGTAAGCCTATTAAACTTGAACTTATTGTAAGCCAAATACTTTGAAACACATTAATAATAAAAGCATCCTTCATCAAATACCATATTGTGATTTTTACAAAATGAATTTCAGTTTTTCAGCTATATTAGTTATAGGTGGAAATTTTGACACAAAATTGTGTTCGAAATAAAGATCATACAAGATAACAAGATAACTGGTGGAAAGTGTAAGATGATTCGTTGTATTTAATATCAAAACAAACATATATTCTTGAATACAGCTGTCTGTTTTTTTTATATAAAACTATTCCAGTTTTCATTGATTTTTTGATAAAATTCCAAAGTTTTCGCCCAAAATCTTGTAGTAAATAAAAAGCAATCGCTACAAACCTTTAGTTTACTATAAGATAAAGTATTTAGCATAATTTAATATGATGAACATGCTTTGAAATGCATCAAATGATTTTGCCCAAAATCAGGGCATAAGATGTCACTCTCAGAAGTCTATAAGAGTGAATATATTTTGTTAGGTATAATAGATTTCAAAGAACCTCACTAGAGTTTGCCACCAGAGATGGTACCGACCAACCTACTATAGACAATAAATGAAAGCAAAATCAACAGAGACACCGGGTTGACAACAGGGGTACCGCTTTGGAACGTTCAATGGAAAAAAGGCACTGAAGATAAACTGAAATTTGAGAGAACATATTAACTTTAATTTGTTTATTTCTCTCGAAAAGATGTTTATGCCCTAGAAGAAAAAAGGCATATAGTAGTGGCACCTTCCGTTCCTACGGCCGGTCATTTTTTTCGTTAGTTTATTCGTCTGTAACAGGATATCCATCACAATGATATAAAACGGGGAATATTTTTGCAATTTTTTATCATAAGTTGTTGACGTATACATATATATATATATGAAATATATATGATATTAAATATGAAGGCCGCTGAAGATAATAAACTTCATACATACATATACTGAAACGCAAAAGAAACGAAAAATCCACATAATGTTCCAAAGAAATCCCATTGCAATATGTTTTGAATAAAATGTTACAGTTAATAAGAGAAAGAAACACATCTGTGATGTTGTAGACGTTTTAATCACACTACACCTTGTAACAAGAAAGTCATCAATGTTGAAGTTCCTCTTTGAAAAACTGAGCCAGTTTAGTACTGTATTTAACGTAAAGAGTTTGCAAAATATTGCATCCTAAGTTTGCTCACATGCTCATGATGCTTGAGCTAAACGCGTACCGTGTCAATAATGAAACTTTGAAGGAATACTATCTGTGTATTGTTGTTCTAGTATTTTTTTCCGAAAGAAAAAGTCTTACGTAGCCATGTACCATTCCATTAACAGCAACATATTGTTCATACAATAAATAGCGGAAATTCCCGTCTTGCGTTTCTTTTGCGCGGCAGTATACATAGATACACATAGATACATATATATATATATTATATTATTCCTTTGCGTTCATGAACATCTTTTCGAGAGAATAAACAATTAATATTGAAATTTGAGAGAACATAATAGTTTTCACATATATATATATATGTATCTTAATATCATGATATTAATTTCATATATTGTCCATAGGCCAGGAGGTTGGTCGGTACCAAGTCTAGTGAGGTTCTTTGAAATGTATTATACCTAAACAAATATATTCATCCTGATAGCTGAGAGCGACAAAATTGTAGAAGTTGCGCGGACAAGCTCTAGATTTCATGAAAACAATATGAAAAATGTAGGAGTTGCGCGGACAAGCCCCAGAGTTCATCAAAACAATATGAAAATTGTAGGAGTTTCGCGGACAAGCTCTAGATTTCACGAAAACAATATGAAAAATGTAGGAGTTGCGCGGACAAGCTCCAGATTTCATGAAAACAATATGAAAATTGTAGGAGTTGCGCGGAGAAGCTCCAGATTTCATGAAAACAATATGAAAAATATAGGAGAAGTTGAGCGGAAATGCTTTCAAATGAAAAAGGTCAAAGTCCGATAACTCAGTCAAAATCATTCAACTGGAACATCTTGGCAATATGCGCTACTAGACACCATAGTGATACTTCCTATAAAGTTTCACGAAAATCAGACGAAAACAAATAGGACTGGAGGGCAAGGTCTTTTTTGAAACATTTCGGTACTAGACGGCATACTGATACATCATATGAAGTTTTAAGGAAACTGGATAAAAAGTGTAGGAATTGAGGGCACAAGCGTTTGATTTGAAAACTTCAAAGTCCCGAAGTACTAGACACTCACTATCTCACTGATACATTCTATGAAATTTCTTGAAAATTGAAAGAAATGTAAGACAATTTGAGTGAATAAGTTTTAGATTAAACACATTTCAAAGACCCGATACTCCGCCAAAATCATTGAACCCGAACGTCCTGACAGTACTCGTTTATAGACATCATACTGATACTTCCTGTAATGTTTCATGAAAATCGGTTGAAAAACCTAGGAGACGTTGAGCGGGCAAGAAAGCGTGACAGACAGATGGACATGAATACATACACGCACGCACGCACGCACTCACGCTAGCACGCACGCACGCACGCATATCCATCAATCCGTACATACATATACTTACAAACGGACATGATGGCAACTATATCCTCCCCTGAAAATTTCGGGGAGCATAATAACAACATATTACCTGTAGCATGTGTAATGAACAGACAAAATATAGTTACTGCCTTAAATAATCATTTTAAATAGTTTATGAAGGACAATCTGCATACATCTCAAAATAGTAAACTGTTAACGAAAACACGTCGTTACTTATGAGGAAATATCGACCTTACCGTGTTTCAGACATGAATATGACCCTGTACAGTACAAGATAATTTATGAACAGGGAGAATCATATCAAAATACACATTCATTCACTTACTATCCAATATATACCTCCACTGAGGGTTTTCAAAGGTGTCATCTTTCGCAACCGTGTCTTTAGCCCACACATTTCGCTTCCGAGACAAGCACGCTACTACAATATGAGTACCTTAACAATAAAGATAAGACAAAACACAAAACAGAATGTATTATATGTGTTCTGGGTTTAAACATGTTTGTATCATTCCTATCAAAATGTTTCAAACAAAGTCATAATAAATGACAGATGTTTCAAAGTATATAACGTATTTCATTTTATCACATGGAACTGCTTGTATTCCGTATAATATACCCATTACGTATTTCCTTATATTAACCATGTGTAATACAAGGCGACCGAATCGAGTGCAGTGACATTACGTTCGTCTAGTCAATGTCCCGGAACACCCGTTTAGTCCGTGGAGTCCGTGGATATAGCACTGAATCGGCGATGTTGTGAGGGTAACAGTCCGCCGTATGTAGATTCGCCACAAGCAATAATGTGTAGTTTCTTGTCGTTTTTGAGCCATGTGATAAAAAGGATCTGACACTCGTTGTCATTTCATACAAAATGTTATTAAACTCGTCCAGGAATATGTTATTAGGCTCGCCAGAGGCTCGCTTAATAACACATTCCTGAACTCGTTTAATAAAATTTTGTATGAAATGACAATTCATGTCAGATCCTCTATGTATTTGTTGGTATTTAAACATTGGTATTTAAATTATATGATTCACCTTCATTTCAGAGATCATATTACACAGATGATAACTGAAAATAACCTGAAACGAGTACTACTAATACTTGGTTGTATAGCTATAACACTGGCCCTCCAGATGGCTACATATTCGTGGTTTTCTTCAAGAGGACGGTATGCTGTTGAAGAGAAATCGCCAAGGTTGAAGTCCCCATATATTGATATAAAACAGTTTGTGAACATTCCTGACGAGGAAACTCGACAACACACTATTTTATGGTGGAATCAACCTAATTGGATAGCTCAAGCAGGTTTGCACCATGCATATCAACGCATGCATAGGTGTACATATAACAATTGTGAAGTGACACTTGATCGAAAACAGCTGCTTCTAAGTTCTGCCGTCGTGTTTTCTTTGGCCGACGGAAATTTAGAGAAAGTGCCACCTGTTAAACCTCGAGACAGAAACCCAGATCAGGCATGGATATTCTTTACACAGCAATCGCCGAAATCTAGATATTCAGAAATTCATCAAACAAACACCCCGTACTGGCAAAATGTGTTTAACTGGTCATTCACTTATCAGCAAGATGCGGATATATTCTTTCCATATGGTGACCTTTTTAAAAGAAAAGTTGTTCCTGTTAAGAACTACACTCAGATATTCAAGAGGAAAAGTAAGTTTGCAGCATGGTTAGTCAGCCATTGTACAACTGATAGTAAGAGAGAAACCTACGTGGATTTGCTGAAGAAGTTTGTCAACATAGACGTTTTCGGAAACTGTGGTGAAAAGGCACCGCCAAACATTAAAGATATAATTAGTTCTGACTACATGTTTTATCTTGGATTTGAGAATACATTATGTCAAGATTATGTAACAGAAAAGTACTTCGGTATCAATAAGCTAGATGTAATAAATGTAGTCAGGGGCAGTATGGAGTACAGTACCTTTCTCCCAAATGAGTCCTTTATTAATACAGCTGATTTCTCATCTGTTAAAGATTTGGCAGATATTATGCACGCGCTTGGATCTGACGAAGAACGTTATGTCAACTATTTGAAAGTAAAGGATAGATATGGAGTACATGATTTAGTATATCTGTACAATAATGCATTATGTAATATCTGTGAAAAGTTGAACAATTTAGACAAGTACAGAAAATCTTACACATATGCATTAAATGGGTTAGGGCAATGTTACGAGGCTGAGGATTTATATTAATGTTCTTGCATACCGGATAAGGTTATCCGCGTTTTACATGGGTGATGGAAAGCCTGATCTTACACATAACGGAAGATAAAAGTCGCACACTGATATCAACAATGACAGGTGCATGACGTCATTGTGTAAATAAACATGCAAAACGTTACTAGTGGGTATAATGAAAATGATATACTGACTGGTCAACATGGTCCGAGGCCGATGGCATCATGTTGGAGTTATGCAAGAAAAGAATCAATCGGTTCAGATAAAAACAATTATACCTCGGGTTAAAATTCCCTATCTTCACCGGATACCCATGAACTATTCTTATACTATTTTCCACGGATGATATTGCATAGAAACTCTGATATGTGATGGCTCTGAACGTCGTACATGAAATGCTGCACTGACAGAACACAGTAAATCACAAACTGCGCTTAAAACGAAAAACAATCGCAAGGATAATAGGCCGTAGGCCCGATCCCGAAATGTTATCAGTCGGTACCACCCAAGGTGGCAAATTCTTATTATGATTTTTGATACTGGTGATATCCCTAGATACTATTTAACCACTCCGTTTTTCTCAAAATATCCAGTTTACCACCATTTTGATAATAGTGATGCATTACACATTTTATTTTGAAATTCGATACATTTATGATAATAAAATGTGTTTTACAAAAGCCACTACTTCATTAACCATGCATTTTTTTTAACATGCTACACAATTATTATAATACGGGTTGCAGACAAAAAGTATTCACTACTTACACAATTGTTTCATACATTCTATCATAGATGGTGATTTGTTTATATCTATTATGATACATAGTTGTCAATAGTTCCACACGATTAGTATGATGTTAGCCTTAAATTAGAAATCGGATGGTTGAGGCTAGTCATAATATTGACTATGACTTATTCGGGAGTTTCCACTAAAGATTAGTATAATTCACAAGTTGTAAGTATTATTTTAATACTATGATACTATATAGAGTTAAAACTGGATATAAAACACAAACATGTTACTGTCGCTTCACTTTAGTCGTCATGATCTTCCATCCATACATCATCAGAATCATCATTGCTTACTTGATTATCACATGTAATGTGTTTGTACGTGACTGTACACATCATGCCATTGCTAAGCAATCACAACTAAGTAACTTACATTGTCGTATACACATTCAAGAACGTAAATCTAAAACGGCATCAGAAGCTGCAGGACTATCAACCCGATCTATTTCGAATTCGCCATATTCAGGTTGTTTCCACACATAATCTACTGACTTAATAACCTGTGTGGCGTCCAAGCATCTTATCCAGACAGTAGCTTGACAATTGGCTCGTTTACAATGTTTTGTTAAAGGGACAAACGGCAATCTTGAAGGTATTACCAGGCATTAAAAGCATCTCGATTTATTAATCTAATATCATATCGACTTTTAAACTGTTTACATGTAATTAAATAAAAAATGAATTTTCAATTTGTCTTCATCATTCTACTTTGGCTTCAAATATATTATTGGTGTAATACAATTAACAATTAGTAATGTGCAAAAACAATTTGTTCTTCACTATTCTAATAGTTCATACTTATGTGTTTTAAGCAAATCAAATTTGCCATGTGTCCCTTTAAACAATTCTCTAGTGGTGTCTGTGATGAATCAATGTCTCTTCCCATTGCACAAAATAGTTGGCACCGAAATGCTTTTATATCTGTTGTCTGACATACCTTTGAACCATACATTCGACAAGTGAACTCTTCTAATGTTTTTTTCAACAGTTTTTGTTGTCGGTGTCCAATCTTTATCTAACTTCTGAAATAATTATTGTTATACTAGTCCTATCTTGATCATGATTTTTTAAACATTTTTTTTAAATTTTTCTGACTTTGAAGCTGATAATTCATCACAGTGTTGATTACAGTAAATTCCTCTTCCAGTAAATGCATTATCGCACCCAAATACACGCTCTCTAGGCAATGCTTTACAAACACAGATTCTTATTGCACTTTTTCCATTAGTATTGAAGCAAACTGTAAAAAAAATTGGATTGTCTTCAAATTAGTGCAGCTTTCGATGTTCCGAATTCCAAATATGCCAACTAAAATGATTTTGACATCATATTTTACTAGCATAACAACTACATATGTGTTGATAAAAGACATTTTGGAAATATCATAACGGCAGCACCTTTGACCTTTGACAAAGATTTGCGTGAATGCTTTGTTTGCTGGAACTAACATAAATACATCGTTTGTTATTGGCAAGAATGTCATTTCTTTATAGTTACTTCTTTTTCTTTGCTTCAATTGGTTTTGCGCACAATATGATCTGCTTATGCGTTGACACCATTATTGTTTAATTAATTAATTAATGACGTAAAACACGTTACAAACAGACAAACAAACCTAAATCATTACTTTTAACTTTGTAACTTCTAAATTCATTACATTTTACCTTCACAATTTAATGAAGTAAAAAGTGATGAAATAACAAGTGATAAAATGATTAAGACGTTTACCGTGCCTGGATTTTACGTCGCTTTAACGATCATTCGTAGCTAATTGCTCAGCTTTATAGTACTGTCACACTAGTAAACCATGCCGCAGCTCCTACACATGCAATGATCATATTTATTTCTGATACCGGGTCGACCAGTCCTAGCGCTGCCTTTTGTATGCTGAGCGTCAACCAATTGGGCTACATGTACCCTTTTTATGATTTTTTTAAAATTTCAGTGACCGATTGGTTAGCATCTTTGCAACTCTTTCAAAAGGTCTGGGGTTCGATTCACAGTGCGGTCACATCTCGGATTATTAAAACACACTCCCCCAGTATTTTACACGTGCCCGGTATTTTGAAACTATAACCTTCTTTCAAGTGGGGTATAAAGCCGTTTATCCCATTGCAGGGAGAGCCATACCCCGTGCACGTTAAAGATATCGCTTAACTTAGGTGTTTTCACAACCGAAAACTTAAGCCTTATCTCTGTGTCGTGGTTTCATATGTCCCCAATAAAAGTTGTTAAATAAAACGAATAATAATATATATATATATAGATAAAACGAAATGTAAAGAAGAAGAAGAAGAAGAAGAAGAAGAATGAGAAGAAGAATGAGAAGAAGAAGAAGAAGAAGAAGAAGAAGAAGAAGAAGAAGAAAACGAAGAAGAAGAAGAAGAAGACGAAGAACGATATCTCCAATATAGGGTTTGGAACTGAACTAAAAAGAAAGACAAAAAGTGTAACATGAAGTAATGAACCCCAAGCAATAGACATTAAAATCTATTTCATAGTAACACACGCTCGACTTTTGTCTGTAATAACAAACAAACAAAACATTTATTGAATCCTTGTCATATTAACGCGACCTTTCACTTTCCGAGGTCAATCGTGCCGCTGCTAGGAGTTTCACTGTATGTGTTTTATCAGCACATTTCATGTTTTCATATAAAAGCAGGGTTAATCTCAAACAAATGTAACAATTTAAACAAAAAAGATATATTTTACAAACTATTGCTCAAAACATAATACTTATCGCACAACTATTCTAAGATATATTTAAATTAAGAAAACTAGTTAAGATACAAAAGGTAGTAATTAGGAATTTTGTTTAATGCATTTGCTATACGTAATGTGAGAATATTGACGATTCCGGAACTGCTCTGCGCAAAGTAAGATACTTAAAATGCCCGACGATTCCGGAATTGCGTAGGCCTACTCCGGAATTGCGCAAGGCTTTAATCGATATAAAATATGCCCCAAGTGTCTATGCAATTTGAGAATGTTTTGTGCAAAGTACGAATTTGTGTTGGGATTTGAAAAGGAATATAGTGTTTTGAAACCTATTTATTTCTAATTTCATATTCTTATTTGTTTCATCCGTCTTTATAAATTGATAAAATATATTAAAAATCCGAAAAAGCAAAGTAAAAAGTATAATTGAGGGAGGGGGCTGGTGTATGGGGAGTGGTGGTGGGGGTAGAGCGGGATAATTCAAGTGAAATACATGACAAGGTTGTGTTTCTCGTCACATCCCAGTGTGTAATGACAACGAACATGTGCGCCAAGCTTTCCGACAATCCGTTTTTGAGAAATGAGGAAAACCAAACTTTAACCAAAACGTGCGGACGGACGGACGGACGGAAGGACGGACCGACTGAAATCGCCAAACTATCAGCCTGGAATTCAAAAATATAAAAATATAAAAAAAAATAAACGCAACGCAGACAATAACATTTCTAATAACGGGTCAAATTGGGAATTCCATATATAAAATATTTTAGAGATTTTCCTATGATTTCTTTAGTATTTTGTATTACACACTGGACCCTGATTTGGTGCCATATTCCTTCGTATGTACTTGTACATACAAAATAAGTCAAATATTGAACATCTGCCAAATAACAAACACACCAGTTGCTAAATAAATGCATCACGTGTTATGCCACTACTACTACTAATTGCATTTGCATGTTTTAATCAAATTTATTAAAGAAATATACTGATAAAGTATGCAAATATAATTAATGCCAAATTGTCCTATTGTCAAGAACACCTAATAATCTGCCAAATCTACTAAAACGATCATTTACACAGACCGTTTGAGAATAAATTACCAGTTTATGGTATTGCTAGTAATGACATATGCATATTTGAATGATACTTAATAAATAGTGGATATAATATAAATTTGATAGAAAATGAGGAGATAAACAAACGTTGCATCACGCGTATACTTGTACTTTCAACATACGTTATTGCTTTTAGTTTAGGTTTGAGCCACACGTTCTTCCAACATTAATGAAGGCCTTTACCAGTTAGTGATGGGAATGGAATGTTCCTTAGTTACGCATAGCATATTTCATTCATGCATATTCCTGTCATAGTGATGTAGTTCAGATACAGGTGGACAATATGCATATTCCTGTCACAATGATGTAGTTCTGATACAGGTGGACAATATGCATATTCCTGTCATAGTGATGTAGTTCAGATACAGGTGGACAATATGCATATTCCTGTCACAGTGATGTAGTTCAGATACAGGTGGACAATATGCATATTCCTGTCACAGTGATGTAGTTCAGATACCGGTGGACAATATGCATATTCCTGTCACAGTGATGTAGTTCAGATACAGGTGGTCAATATACATATTCCTGTCATAGTGATGTAGTTCAGATACAGCTGGACAATATGCATATTCCTGTCACAATGATGTAGTTCAGATACAGGTGGACAATATGCAAATTCCTGTCATAGTGATATAGTTCAGATACAGGTAGACAATATGCATATTCCTGTCATAGTGATGTAGTTCAGATACAGGTGGAAAATATGCATATTCCTGTCACAGTGATGTAGTTCAGATACAGGTGGACACTATGCATATTCCTTTCACAGTGATGTAGTTCAGATACAGATGGACAATATGCATATTCCTGTCACAGTGATGTAGTTCAGATACCGGTGGACAATATGCATATTCCTGTCACAGTGATGTAGTTCAGATACAGGTGGACAATATACATATTCCTGTCATAGTGATGTAGTTCAGATACAGGTGAACAATATGCATATTCCTGTCACAGTGATGTAGTTCAGATACCGGTGGACAATATGCATATTCCTGTCACAATGGTGTAGTTCAGATACAGGTGGACAATATGCATATTCCTGTCACAGTGATGTAGTTCAGATACAGGTGGACAATATGCATTTTCCTGTCATAGTGATGTAGTTCAGATACAGGTGGACAATATGCATATTCCTGTCACAGTGATGTAGTTCAGATACCGGTGGACAATATGCATATTCCTGTCAAAGTGATGTAGTTCAGGTACAGGTGGACAATATGCATATTCCTGTCATAGTGATGTAGTTCAGATACAGGTGGACAATATGCATATTTCTGTCACAGTGATGTAGTTCAGATACAGGTGGACAATATGCATATTCCTGTCATAGTGATGTAGTTCAGATACCGGTGGACAATATGCATATTCCTGTCACAGTGATGTAGTTCAGATACAGGTGGACCATAGTGATGTAGTTCAGATACAGGTAGACAATATGCATATTCCTGTCATAGTGATGTAGTTCAGATACAGGTGGAAAATATGCATATTCCTGTCACAGTGATGTAGTTCAGATACAGGTAGACAATATGCATATTCCTTTCACAGTGATGTAGTTCAGATACAGGTGGACACTATGCATTTTCCTGTCATAGTGATGTAGTTCAGAAACAGGTGGACAATATGCATATTCCTGTCACAGTGATGTAGTTCAGATACCGGTGGACAATATGCATATTCCTGTCAAAGTGATGTAGTTCAGATACAGATGGACAATATGCATATTCCTGTCATAGTGATGTAGTTCAGATACAGGTGGACAATATGCATATTCCTGTCACAGTGATGTAGTTCAGATACAGGTGGACAATATGCATATTCCTGTCACAGTGATGTAGTTCAGATACCGGTGGACAATATGCATATTCCTGTCATAGTGATGTAGTTCAGATACAGGTGGACAATATGCATATTCCTGTCACAGTGATGTAGTTCAGATACAGGTGGACAATATGCATATTCCTGTAACAGGGATGTAGTTCAGATACAGGTTGACAATATGCAAATTCCTGTCACAGTGATGTAGTTCAGATACCGATGGACAATATGCATATTCCTGTCACAGTGATGTAGTTCAGATACAGGTGGACAATGTGCATATTCCTGTCATAGTGATGTAGTTCAGATACAGGTGGACAATATGCATATTCCTGTCACAGTGATGTAGTTCAGATACAGGTGGACAGTATGCACAGTCCTGTCACAGTGATGTAGTTCAGATACCGGTGGACAATATGCATATTCTTGTCACAGTGATGTAGTTCAGATACCGGTGGACAATATGCATATTCCTATCACAGTGATGTAGTTCAGTTACCGGTGAACAATATGCATATTCTTTTCACAGTGATGTAGTTAAGATACAGGTGGACAATATGCATATTCCTGTCACAGTGATGTAGTTCAGATACAGGTAGACAGTATACACAGTCCTGTCACAGTGATGTAGTTCAAATACCGGTGGACAATCTGCATATTCTTGTCACAGTGATGTAGTTCAGATACCGGTGGACAATATGCATATTCCTATCACAGTGATGTAGTTCAGATACCGGTGAACAATATGCATATTCTTGTCACAATGATGTAGTTGAGATACCGGTGGACAATGAGTCCATGTCAGCCTGTAATTTAATAGCATGTCTTGGGAAAATGGAGATAGACAAACTACTCCAGTTTATCAGGTGTTTACATGCAACTTTTATCTTACTATGCATGTTATCTCTGCCAAAATTGCAAAATAGCATATCGATGTGGGACTGCAATGCTAAAGGTCAAGCAAAAGCCACTTTTACTTAAAATTGTTTATTCTACGGTCAGCTGTTTTGTGCTTGTTAGTTTGAGTCACAAAATTTAGGAATTAGATATTCAGATGCTGCTTCATACATTTATATTTTAGTTTAATACGTGTGCGTGTGTGGGTGTGTGTAAACACCCTTTAACGATTTATCGACGCATTATTATAAAGACGGTGTGAACAAATAACGATTGATTTGGTTTCTTCGAGAGAAAACGTGAATACAGGTATATACAAGTAAAAGTCAAACAAGAAATGTAACATTCAAGGACAACAGTCAACCACAAACATGTACACAAACATATAACAACTACACATATGAATAAAAGGCAAAATATGACGTCACAAACATAAAATGGTTGGCAATAGGTCTACCGCATTTGAACGGTCAGTGGCAGAATAGTCCACTGGTGCTTTAAACCAGGTTCTAGGGTGCACCAAACCCCAATATTACCCTATTGTCATCCCAATAAAACGTGTACAGTGTAAATAAAGATAAACAACGTCGAAAAGGACATGTAGCATGCAAGGACCACAGTCAATCAAAATCAGGCATCAAAACAATCACCAATTACAAGTATAAATAAGAGGCAATATATATAATATCACAAACATAAAAGGGTTGACAATAGGGCCACCGCCTTGGAACGGTCAGTGGCAGTAAGGCCGCTGAGGGTTTCATCCTCAAACTTACCCTATTATCGAAATGGAACAATGTAAATAAAGAAATCCCTGCCAGGCTATATCCTCTAACAAACTACGCAATATACGTGTAACAGAAAGAGGAGTATGTATATTTGCATATGAAAAATGCTTAGCCACAGAGCAAGTACTCCAGGACTTGTGTAGAGGCCACAAGTACTCAATGGCTTGTGTAGAGGTCACAAGTACTCAATGACTGTCAGAAGCAGGGGCAGCAAGAGAATAAACCATTAAACGTTACCGTCCTTTTAGGACATGTTTGTTTGTCTCTGTACGTGTTTGTGGTTGACTGTGGTCCTTGATTGCTACTTTTCATGTTTAATTTTTATCATCATAGAGTTCATACTCTGTCCAGTCGTTGCAAAATCAAAGCGGGGAGCATAACGTTGATCTCCAAATTGGTCAACCTCTAAACATGCAGAAAACAGTTTAATGTTATTGGAATATAAGTGATTCACTTCTTGGCAAGTCCACATAGTGTAATTGCCTAAACAGCTGTTAGTAGAAAATGCTTTATAATTGCTATCGGTATAGGCCAAACATATAGATTTCCTCTAGCAAAAGTATTTTGAAAAGGAGCGATAGACTTGTCTTTAATAAGGTTGTGCGATAAAGTTGGATATAGTGTAGTTAATAAATACTGAAAAGGGATCCCGCGGAAGCAACAAACACAAACAAGAGATAAAAGCAACAGACTCGGTTTTATTGAGTCTGCTCATGAGAGGTAATGTTAAGTGCAACACTTATCACGCCTCCTAGCACCGGCTTATGCGATATTCTACTTTACAGCCGCAAAAATAACGGGCTTGATGACCCCCAAAGGTCAGTAAGTAATAACACTACTGATTTGTAGTCGGGGCGACATTTTACGGCCGCCACACAGCACTAAACAAACGCTTGTGTGAATGTCAATACATACTGAAAAGGGGATCCCTTGGAAGCAACAAACACAAACAAAATATACAAGTAGCAGACTCGGTTGTATTGAGTCTGTTCATGAGCGGTAATACCGGCTTATGCGATATTCTACTTCAAAGCCACAAAAATCGTGTTTGATGATCCCAAAGGGCCAGTAAGTAATAACACTACTGATTTATAGTCGGGCGACTGTTTACGGCCGCAACACAGCACTAAATAAATGCTAGTGTGAATGTCAATAAATACTGAAAAGGAGATCACTTGGAAGCAACAAACACAAACAAGAGAAAAAAGTAGCAGGCTCGGTTTTATTGCGTCTGTTCATGAGAGGTAATGTTAAGTGCAACACTTCTTACGCCTCCTAGCACTGGCTCAACAGAGATTATTACAATTTATATGATTTAGATATTTTTATGTACACTTTTCGAAAATAAAATCCGAGCATACAGTGTAGCATTCACATGGCATTGTATAAAACAAAGGTTGCAAACCTGACTATACGCCCTTAAAACATATACGTTGGGAAATATACTTCATAATGTGCTGGTCGGGAACAATTAACGCCCAAGTGGGCAAAATCAAAAATATCTAAATCATGTAAATTGTAATAATCTCTGTCGACATAAAGCTGACTAATAATCTCTGTCGACATAAAGCTGACTAATAATCTCTGTCGACATAAAGCTGACTAATAATCTCTGTCGACATAAAGCTGACTAATAATCTCTGTCGACATTAAGCCGACTAATAATTTCTCCACTTCCAATAGCTATGTTTAAAGTAGCTATCCCGCCAACAACAGTCAACTTTTACAAGATATGTACACCGTTTCTAAACCTACTGATGACGAGGTACATATTTAAGAATCCAAGCTCTATACACGCAATATAAACAGCTCTAAACAGCCAGCCAAACCCGAAAACTGGACTGTCAAATTAAGAGTTACCAAACCATAATTAATTTTACGATTCATAACATGATCAAGATAAATTACCAGTGATGACATGATCGGGATACGTTTCCAGTGATAACATGATCAGGAAGCATTACCAGTGATAACATGACCAAAATGCATTACCAATGATAATATGATCAGGAAGCATTACCAGAGATAACATGATCAGGAAGCATTACCAGGGATAACATGATCAGGAAGCATTACCAGTGATAACATGATCAGGATACATAACCAGTAATAACATGATCAGGATACATTACCAGTGATAACATGACCAAAATGCATTACCAGTGATAACATGACCAAAATGCATTATCATTGATAACATGACCAAAATGCATTACCAGTGATAACATGACCAGGATACATTAACAGGATAACATGATCGAGATTCATTGCCAGTGATAACATGATCGGGATACTCTACCAGTGATAACATGATTAGAATACATTAACAGGGATAACATGATAGGGATACATTGCCAGCGATAACATGATCGGGATACTCTACCAGTGATAACATGATCAGGATACATTAACAGGGATAACATGATCGGGATACAGTGCCATAGATAACATGATCGGGATACTCTACCAGTGATAACATGATCAGGATACATTACCAGTGATAATTTGACCAGAATACATTACTAGTGATAGCATGACCAGGATACATTACTAGTAATAACATGAGGAGGATACATTACTAGTGATAACATGATCCGAGAAACATTGCCAGTGATAACATGTTCTAGATACATTACTAGTGATTTTCCGGATACATAAATAGTGATAACATGACCAGGATGCTTTTCCAGTGAATACATGAACAGGATACATTACTAGTGATAACCTGATCAGGATGCATTACTAGTGATAACATGATCAGGATACATTATCAGCGATAACATGATCAGGATACATTACCAGTGAAAGCATGATCAGGATACATTAACAGTGATAACATGATCAGGATACATTGCCAGTGACTAGTTGATCGGGATACATTGCCAGTGATAACATGATCGGGATACATTACTAGAGATAACATGATCAGGATACATTGCCAGTAATAACATGATCGGGATACAATACCAGTGATAACATGACCAGGATACATTACCAGTGATAACATGATCATGATACATTACCAGTGATAACATGACCAGTATACATTAACAGTGATAACATGACCAGGATACATTACTAGTGATAACATGATCCAGGATACATCACTAGTGATAAAATGACCAGGATACATTACTAGTAATAACATGATCAGGATACATTACTAGTGATAACCTGATCAGGATACATTAGCAGTGATAACCTGATTAGGATACATTACCAGTGGTAATATACATTACTAGTGATAACATGACCAGGATATATTACTAGTGATAACATGATCCAGGATACATTACCAGTGATAACTTGATCAGGATACATTACCAGTGATAACATAATCAGGATATATTACTAGTGATAACATGATCTAGGATACATCACTAGTGATAACCTGATCAGGATACATTACCAGTGATAACATGATCTAGGACACATTACTAGTGATAACATGATCAGGATACATTACCAGTGATAACATAATCAGGATACATTACTAATGATAACATGATCTAGGATACATTACTAGTGATAACCTGATCAGGATACATTAGCAGTGATAACATGATCAGGATACATTACCAGTGATAACAAAATCAGGATACATTACTAATGATAACATGATCCAGGATACATTACTTGTGATAACCTGATCAGGATACATTAGCAGTGATAACATGATCAGGATACATTACCTGTGATAACATAATCAGGATACATTACTAGTGATAACATGATCCAGGATACATTACTAGTGATAACCTGATCAGGATGCATTATCAGCAATAACATGATCAGGATAAATTAACAGGGATAATATGATCGGGATACATTGCCAGTGATAACATGACCAGGATATATTAATAGTGATAACATGACCAGGATACATTACTAATGATAACATGATCCAGGATACAGTACCAGTGATAACATGATCAGGATACATTACTAGTGATAGCATGATCGGGATACATTACTAGTGATAACATGATTGAGATACATTACTAATGATAACATGATCCGGACACACTACTAGTGATAACATGATCGTGATACATTACCAGTGATAACATGATCAGGATAAATTAAATTTTAATATTATAACAAATATATTACATTATATTTGTTTTTTGCAAGACAGTGTTTTACTTTTTATTTAACTATATATGATATTGGGCTGTGCCTGGCTAGTCTTAATTTCAAGGAACTGCAAAGACCCCAAGCTTTGAAAATCGAATTGTTTAATTTTTAAGTCCTACGAACTATTCAAGCTGAGTTCAACTTCATGTTTGATTTGTACGTGGGTTCAAATAGAACCTATTCACAACTAAAATGCATATTTGTTGAGCGTGAATACAAATGAATCTATAATAATATATGTGTACCAAAATACTAAGTTATTTCTTTTAAAAAGTACACATACAGTATAACTTCTCATATAATTGTATTTTTTGCTTGTCACATAATAAAGGTATGTAAATATTCAGTTTATTTCTGCTTGCTATATATATTTTAAGCATGATACCCCGACATATAATCTGTTAACGAAATAATCTTGTATAAGATAAACCATGTCAATGAACATTGCACGTCTTCCGTCAGAAATCAAGACCGTGACAAAACTACCCCAAAGTTGGCACTCGACGCACCCTCGTACATCCGTGTAATACGTACATCCATCATGTCCATACCTGTAACATGCCATTATCTTAAGCAGTTCAGAACTGTTGAACCTGACACGAACATTTAAAGTAGCTATCCCGCCAACAACTGATAATGTTTACAAAATGTATACACCATTTCTAAAGCTACTGATGACAAGGTGTGTATATCATGTATTTATGATCCTCAGTCCGGGGTAAAAGAAGACAAAATTCCGTGTATGCAATTGAAAGGGGTCATGCGTTGCATGACCCAATATAATTTTGTTTTAGTCATATGTTTTCTAAAACAAACAGTATCATATAATGAAACACAATATAAATGTTTAATGATTAAACCAAGCACACTCTCATACAACCTTTTGTTCTTACTATAAAACAAGATATATAATCATAATGCATATACAAAACACAATTTCAAAATTAAAAATAACAATGGTCCCGTAAACGACCGGAAATGTGTAAGGGGTTCGTAAGAATACGCCACAAAGACACCTTACATACCTTGCAGTCATTGATTGGTTTTCTTAATTTCGCATGTTCAGTTGTTATACCGGGTCGCACTTTCCTTCGCAGACTCATCAATCTCACTATCGGGGTTAAGCAGCAACACCATCATGTCAAAATTAATCAACAGGTTAAACAGGACTTAGATATGTGGTTACAGTTTTTGGAAGGCTATAACGGAAAATCGTTTTTTCTGAATGACACTAGGTTAAATAGTGACACACTCAATCTATTCACTGATGCGTCGGGTTCTGTGGGTTATGGTGCGTTATATAATAGACAATGGTTTAACGGTGTTTTTCCCCATTCTTGGAAAACCATGAATGTTACGTTCCTGGAACTTTATCCTATTGTAGTAGCTGTCCTTGTATGGGGTAAGCTGTGGAGCAATCACACAGTAGTCTTCTTTACAGATAATATTGCACTTGTTGCCATTCTTAACAAACAGACATCGAAACATCACAGCATTATGTTTCTAGTTCGCATCTTGGTATTGAAATGCCTTCAAAGTAATATCCATTTCATATCTGAACATATCAGGGGCCATTCCAATGGTATAGCAGATGCTCTTTCTCGTTTCCAGATGAGCAGATTCAAACGTCTTGCGCCTCAGTGCTTCCCGGACCCGACCCCTATTCCAGCGGATCTTCTACTGGAGGTCTTGTGCAAGGAGTTGAAGATTTGTTAAAAGCTTCACAAGCTCCGGCAACCAAGTCAACATACAAACGGGCGTGGCAATTATTTAGTGAATTTTGTTCACACTCATTTCAACGGCAGTTGCTTCTACCTGTGTCAGCGTCAATTATTGCTCTTTATGTCGCTTATTTACACAATTTGCAAATGTCTCAAAAATCTATCACAACGTATCTATCTGCAATAAGCTATATCCACAAACTGCAGAATTTCCCGGACCCTACTCCATCTTTTCTTATTACAAATCTGTTACGGGGGGCCCAACGCCTAGCCCCATCTTACGATCTGCGTCTTCGATTACAGTTAGCATTTTAAACCTATTGGTGGCGTGTTTGGATAAAGTAACCGTGTCTTCTTTTCATCAAAGTTTATTTCAGGCCATGTTTCTCTTTGCTTTCAGTGCTTTTGCACGCTGTGGAGAAATAACGGTTTCTAATTCTCAAAATGTATCTTCATTAATACAGTTCCACGATGTTACATTCCTGGATTCCCAACAAAAACCCAGTGCTGTTCAGGAGACTTTTAGAAACTTCAAACATAACTGTGACTATAAAATAGATTTTTTATAGTCAGTATTATTGGAGAGCACTGTAATAACAACACATAAAATATTTTTAAAACTTTAATAGATTTGGCAAATATTGGGCGTGGCATGGATTGATAAACAAGCCCCAATCATGGGGCTTAACAATTGGGCTGCCGGTAAGCACAAAATACCATTATGGCAAGCCCTTACAGTAGAAAGCATTAAGCAATAAAGCAAATTGAATATTACAATATTAAGGACATAAATACATGTGCACCAAATTAAATGTTCATTATGAAAGCAACTTTTCTGATAAGCATTTAAGCAAGTGTTGAAAGCACGGTTGATATTCAAGCATAATTACAAGTGCACCGAATTCAATAAATTCAAATGTGTTTTAGCAATTCGTACGGACAGCAAATTTGTATATAAGTTATGTTTAGATTACAATTCAGTCTCTGGGTATACAGGAGCTGAATAAAGTTAAACTCAAACTTATATGTCCTTCCTTTCACACCTTCGCTGCCCGCCATATGGATGGTAGCCCGAACACTCCCATCATGGAGTGTCCAGGCTCCCATCCACCGCCAAAAACAGAGGAAACATTTTCATTTTTGGCAGCAGCGAAGAGTGCGTATCAAAAGCAAAATATCCAAATGCCACGCCCAAAACAGAAAAGGTGCCAAAAAAGTATATATTTCCTTAGCACTGCCCACTTTTAATGAAACATTAAAATCCAGCCAGAAACTGGTTAAGAAAAGTTGTTCCCCACATTTGATAAATGAACACCATCCGGTTCAAGACAGGTATCATCAGCCTGAATGTCTATAGCAGATAATGACCCTAATATCTATTATCGCCTTAGTAGCATAACTGTTTAGCCTCTTTCTGGCCCTTTCCATTTCAAAAGGGTGGTTAGGCTAACGCCATGAAAGCCTAGGAAGTATGTGAGACCAAATAACGACCACATTATGTAAATTGACCCTAAAAACACGGTCAGAAGCTTAACATGCTTTCTAAGAACCTTTAATGGGTATTTCTCTAAATCAATTCCCCAGGACCCCATTGTTGATGCATCAGACATTGACAAAATAAATAAATGTCAGAAAAATATCCAGTATGTAAAGGTTGGAGGAAGACTGTAACCTTTAATGTGTGGCGCCAAACACAAATTGACTGTTAAACGTTTCGAAGCTGTCATAAATTAGCATCAGCAATATAAATAATATGAAGTGTAACATGTACATGTTACACAGTGTCAGACCTTGAACATTGAATGATTTCTGATTAAGGATGTGTCCTTTCCTCTGTTTTTGTGTTCCACTGTTATTTCATTTCAGTCAGCAAACAACTGATATACATCTGTTCGTATATACTATGCACATTTTCCCAATTTAACTTTGGCCGCCTTGATAATCAAGTTTGTGTCTATTGTGAACGGGTCTTTAACTGTATGAAAGCTGATCCATCCATACACTCCGACAACAATAGACGAAGAACATGTATCCATTTCAAGTAAATTCAGGGTTCGACATTAACAGTTGTCCCCTTGTCCTGCGCGATATAGTTTCTACTGGGAACAAGTTAATTGTCCCAGGTGACCTGTCCTACGGACAACTAAATTTTTGAACAGACATGAATTTTTATCTTTAAAACTTGTGGCTGAAAAATTGTCAAAACATTGGCAAGCACATTGTAAATGACAAATAAAAACCATCTTGTTGTCATTGGTGGAATGCAACTGAGGGAATGTAATGTCACTTCCATGATTGATCTTGTTTTTTGTATCACTTTTACATGAAGTGCTTGGAAAAGTAAATTTGACTTGGGACAAATACCTGGTGTAAGTTACTTGTCCTATGGAGTAGTTGCTGAAAAAAGTTAGTTTCAAACCCTGAAATTAGTCCACATTTAAAAGGTTAGCCGCAAAACTATGTAAACTCCTTTTAACTAATACATAAAGGTGATGTCATCGTGATTTGATTCTGACTATTGAAATGTGAAAATTACTCGTATCCTCCAATAATTATGGCAAACCTCACACAATCAGTTTTTCTCACGGTCACACTGCGATTTCACCGGTTCACGCTCTGGAGAAGTATTTTACATTGCGAGGTTTACAACGGGGTCCTATATTTTTATTGAGCTCGGGTCGCCCTGTCCCCCGGGGAATGTTTGACAAACAATTGGCCACTTGTTTACGGTTTTGTGGTTTCGACAGTTCTAGGTACAAGTCCCACAGCTTTCGCATAGGCAGAGCCACAGACTGTGCCCAAAGGGGGGTTTCAGATGCATGTATTCGTTCGTTAGGCAGGTGGAACAGCAATGCATTAAAAAAATATATAAGAATATCCGAAGAGTCTTGATGTATGCATTTTGTGTCGAAACTGTATGTGTAACGCATCTTACTGCTGTCTGCTTGTCTTACAGTTAGTGGGTCTTACTCTTAAGTAGTTTCAGAACACACTGTCTGCTTGGGCTTACAATAAGTTCTGAGAGTACTGTATTATGTCAGTCTATATTTTCAAACAATTTGAATTATCCACAACCTCCCCACTATCTCAGAGCTAGCTGGAGTCCTGCGTATATTTTTATATATATTGTATATGTATTCCTATTGTATGTAAACACATAATGTTTGTTTAACTCTTTTTATCTTGAGCATTTTATACACAGGCGTATACCAAAGTAACATGTTATAATTTGCTGATAATAACATTCGTTGTATGAAGGGAGATCAATAACAGGGAAACTGACGCAGTCCCCTGCTTGGGCTTGGGACTGGTTCCATCAGTTTTCAATAAAAGGTGCTTGCGTATATCCTGGAGTGGAGATTCCAATGCCGCATCCACTATATCTGTTGCTCATTTATTTGTATGTACATGGTTTATCATTGCGATGTCATTTCATTTAAGGCCCCTCATCTAGACGTTCGCCTATTCCCATCGGAAACGTTAGGGGAATGCAGATGTGCTCCTAGAACGTAGCATATCTGCCTTTTTGGCGTATTCTTACGAACCCCTTACACATTTCCGGTCGTTTAGGGACCATTGTTATTTTTAATTTTGAAATTGTGTTTTGTATATGCATTATGATTATATATCTTGTTGTATAGTAAGAACAAAAGGTTGTATGAGAGTGTGCTTGGTTTAATCATTAAACATTTATATTGTGTTTTATTATATGATACTGTTTGTTTTAGAAAACATATGACTAAAACAAAATTATATTGGGTCATGCAACGCATGACCCCTTTCAATTGCAAACATATTTTGAGAATCCAAATTATATAGACATAATATGAACGGCTTTAAACAGCCAGGCTAAATCCCAAAACTGGAGCGTCTGGTTATTTTAAGAACCCGTTAATAAATATTTACATTTAATCGGCATATATACATTATTATATTGTCTGAAACACATGGATAGTGTTTTGATTAAACAGTCTTGTAGTGTAATTTTGAGGTTATTTGGCGGGATAGATACTTTAACGTAAATAGCAAATACAAACATTACTCGACCTCGACAAGTGACTTTGATCACAGATTTTAAAGACACGGATTCACACACGCGCAACTCATACGTACACATAAAGACATAAATTGTCTAAGGTTATCGCTAAGATTACGAAATGAGTCATTAATTAATTGAATACGCTGACTTTACAAAAATAGGGATGGCACGTTGATGAGTCTGTAACAACTGAAATAACACCAACGACATGTCACCCATAGTGCTATCTGTATCCTCACATTAGTACGCGTAAACAATAACCATCGTATCCAAATGTTTTACTTCAGTAGTTCTTACACAATTAGTGTAAGTACAAAGTCATATAAAGTAAGATACATTGTGTTTAAGCAAATTCCATTCAATACATAACTGTTTCTGATTCAAATTATTGTTAGTGGTGCGCATACCCTGCACATATAAAACATAATTTTAGTATGTGGTTAAAATGTATGTTTTTAAAGTTTGATCGGAGCTAGATAGTATATAGCAAAAACATGTATAATCGTCCTTCCAATTATATTTAATAACTCATGTACAATACTATATGTCCATAATATATTTGTTGCTGTTGAATTGAACATGATTTAAATTTACCTTATGCTACATGTTCTACAACGGACTATACATGTATGGTGATGCAGTAACAATGAATCGTAAAGGAAATAGAGTATGAAAGGAAAATTCTGAAAATCGCCGAACACGATAAAGGCACAAAAATTGAAGTCTCGGTTTGATTGAGACTGTTCATGAACTGTATTGAAAACAAATCTTGTTACCGTATACGCCCTCTAGTCCCGGTTTAAGAGGAATTCAATTAATTGAGAATGTCAATGGTTTGAACAATTGAGCAATCACTAAGATGGTGTCCATATGACGGTGAAAATGGAATCTTCCGTGAGGTATGTTCGCACCATTCATCGGCGTATGGTCCCGGTTTCTAACAAAATGCTTTGGCCTAAACTAGAAAAATAATGAACGAAATAAACAAACGGAATTTAGTTGAGAGCAGATGTTAGGAAGCCTGCGTATCACAAGTAACAGTCAAAATAAATAAAACAGACAACATCAAATCATCGAAATTAAACCTTAGATTGTTTTAAAAAAAATGACAAATCAAATCAGCAGGACGAGAAACGGACATTCTTTTTCAACAAAAAACTTAAATGTCGACTTGCCTATACCGGAAACACTTCTCAAGATTGGACTTGTATCAGATCAGAACATGTTCTTTTTGAAAGTCTGATTACATAGTGTAACAACTTTCACAAAGGTTTTAATAAAATAGAGAAGCATAACGATATAGTTTAACACTTCTTTAATAACGTTAAGTAAATTAAATGTGATATGTGTAGAATAATAAAAAAAACTAACTCGACAAATAACGGCAAAATTAAACGTACAGAACCGTTTGTCAATTCAGGTGTTCAGGTCATATAATCGTGAATATGTGGTGATTAAAAGTATAGGATTTTTCGTGGGTTCTTGAAATACCCGTGGTTGAATATGCGTATAATGAATTATGAGTTGGTAACTCTTAATTTAACGCTCCGGTTTCCAGTTTGGCCTAGTTGGTTAAACCGTTTATATTGTGTCTAAGGAGTTTGGATTTTCAAAATATGTAAGTTATGTATATATATATATTTTTTTTTATTCAGCAAAATTCCAAAAGGTCATAAGACCCATGAGGATAAAAACATATATATATATATACAAGGTTGACAGCAGGCATGTGTACTTATGCAAAAGTACTAGTGTTTCAACTTCAACACGATATATAATTATAAAACTTTTGAAAGTAACAATTCAAGAAATATTTTCAATCATGCATGGTATTGTTATTATTAATACATTTTAAACAGTCTTTAATCACAAAATATATGCGGAGAAGATGACAGTCATTTTAATCCTAAATAACTTTATTTCACCTTTTATAGAAAACATAAAAAAACAACTTTAATAACATTTGAAATCTTTGTTAAAAAACAGAACAAAACAAAAACAACTTAAAGTTAACTGGTCTTAATATTAAAGAGTAAGTTTCATATATTTTAATAATAAAATGTGGTTTGTACACTAATTACTATTTTATAACACTTTTAGTCTTCTTATCTTAAAGGCTTTTAAAACAAAGACACTCAGATTTTTTATAATTTTGTGATTTTCACTATTTAAAAGTCCCAGAAATGTAAACATACTTGGTCTTTTCCAATAATACTTCTTTATATATATATATATATAGGGAGAAATATTTGTGAACTACCAAGTACAGACAACATTCGGACGAACTACGGCAGCGCGCCTAGCTATGACGAGATACACAGAAATCAAGCGTATGCATTCACTCCCTAAAAAGTATGCTAAGCATCCAACCCTTTTCGTCTTTTTCTCCTAATAGCTGGCGAAACTGTATTTTGTAGGGTGGCATGCAAAATTACAGAAGAAGATTGTTCTCTAATCAATTTGTGCCAAAATAATGAATTTCAAATAAATTAATCGTAACACAAAATTAATTGTTGAATGTTATGCTGTTTGTAAAACCAGCCACCGTAAAGTGTCGAATTTAAATCTTGGTGCTATGAAAACTTTGAGTAGTATATACTATTTATATGAATAAAATATTGTATTAAGAAACGTGTAACTTGCACAAAAATAGGGTCAACACCTCCTTTGATATATATTCTAACACTCTTTATAAAACATAATATATGATCTATACAAAAGATATTATTATGTTTGTTAATCATATCATCATAATTCTCGGGTTGTGATTTTCCTTGTCTCAAACGAGGTGTCAAATAACATCTAATTCTCGGGTTGTGATTTTCCTTGTCTCAAACGAGGTGTCAAATAACATCTATCTCTCGGGTTGTGATTTTCCTTGTCTCAAACGAGGTGTCAAATAACATCTATCTCTCGAGTTGTGATTTTCCTTGTCTCAAACGAGGTGTCAAATAACATCTATCTCTCGGGTTGTGATTTTCCTTGTCTCAAACGAGGTGTCAAATAACATCTATCTCTCGGGTTGTGATTTTCCTTATCTCAAACGAGGTGTCAAATAACATCTATCTCTCGTGTTGTGATTTTCCTTGTCTCAAACGAGGTGTCAAATAACATCTATCTCTCGGGTTGTGACTTTCCTTGTCTCAAACGAGGTGTCAAATAACATCTATCTCTCGGGTTGTGATTTTCCTTGTCTCAAACGAGGTGTCAAATAACATCTATCTCTCGGGTTGTGATTTTCCTTGTCTCAAACGAGGTGTCAAATAACATCTATCTCTCGGGTTGTGATTTTCCTTGTCTCAAACGAGGTGTCAAATAACATCTATCTTAAAGGTTGTGATTTTCCTTGTCTCAAACGAGGTGTCAAATAACATCTATCTCTCGGGTTGTTATTTTCTTTGTCTCAAACGAGGTGTCAAATAAAATCTATCTCTCGGGTTGTGATTTTCCTTGTCTCAAACGAGGTGTCAAATAACATCTATCTCTCGGGTTGTGATTTTCCTTATCTCAAACGAGGTGTCAAATAACATCTATCTCTCGGGTTGTGATTTTCCTTGTCTCAAACGAGGTGTCAAATAACATCTATCTCTCGGGTTGTGATTTTCCTTGTCTCAAACGAGGTGTCAAATAACATCTATCTTAAAGGTTGATGAAAAATAATGTAACAATATTTGGCTAAGGTCTTTCAAAGTTGATGTTAACCGTAACCCTGGTAAAAATGTGATTTAGATATACAAATATTACCAATGTTTCAGTCCTCAAATTAATTACAATCTCTTGAAAGGCGATTAAAAAGAGAAACATAAGCCCCATAATATGTTACTCTGAGAACATTCCAGTCTAAAGGGGATACTCAAAGATGTCAAAATTGAAATCGTCACTCATCATATAGTTTGCTTATTATATATGTGACGGATTACTTCACAAGTATCAACGGAATAAACAAACAACTGCAAATAGTGGTTCGCCCATGGATATAGCAACGATTTGCTAATAAAGAGAAGTGCCTTACCTATAGAATATGTTATCAAATAAGAATATCGGAAATGTCATTGAAAATAAGCAAATATTAATTAACCTAACTATAACAGTTGATAACATATCTCATGATCATATATAACTCTACCAGGAATTGAACCCGATGATATAGCAGTGTTAACGTCCTACCACCAAATGAGCTATATAGGTCAGATGCTTGTCAAATTATTTTTCATCATATACATGTATCCGGTTACAAACTGGCTAACCACTTTAATTATTTGTCTTTTGGAAAATGTTCATGGTAACTTTAGCATTGTACTTAACAGGACACAAAGCAATCTTAAATCATGTATCAAACATTAAAATAAAAACTGACTCCATTAATGATTTACTTGCAATTAATGAAAACAGTAATACATTTCGGATTGTAACTTAATTTGTCTTTGTTATTTTGTCATAATTACTGTAAAGTTATCCCTTGGAAGCAACGAGATAAAAGTAGCAGACCCTATTTTGAGTCCAGTCCATGAGGGGTTATTTAAAGTTGAAGATCGCTTACTCTCAACCCATCACCCCACTAACTCCAGCTTAAATCCCAAAGGACTACTGACTCATTGTCGGGTGATAGTAATACGCAAAAACAATATGTCTTAAACTACTCAAATAATTAACAATAATGATTTGTGATGCCTTAATTCTTATCCAAATGTTTTAAAGTTCTCCGGCCATTTTTTGCTTCATGTACATGTTTATGTTTTTAACTCGAAATCAATATGCAGAAATAGATATTTAAAATTCACACATTGAAATATCTGTGAAAAGCGAGAATAAGATTTTAGTTGAGGACGTCGAAAACAGGTAAATGTATTGATCAATTATCTGGCAATAGTTTTGCAGCTATACAATTCTTATTTACTTGATTTCCACGTGCAGACACGCAGTCGTAAAGTAGTATCTAGGTCATGCAAATAATGCTTATTTTTACATACAACTTAGTAGCGGTTTTAAATATATTTTTCTCTCTGGGACTATCAAGAAATGTTCATACTGTGTTTTGTGAAAGCTACATTACCTGTTCGACATGCAAACCTACGTTTATATAGAAAACTAACGCGATGCTGCCAGTTTAAATACAATCAATCACAGTTGTGTGTTCCTTTAAGTGGGAGGGCGGGCGTGGCGCAGTCGGTAGCGCAGCGGATTTGTAACCGGAGGTCCCTGGTTCAATCCTCCGTTGTGCCACTGAGTTTCGTCGGTGTGTTCTTGGGCAACACACTTTCCCTTAGCCTCGTTTGTCGGATGGGGACGTAAATCGGGCGGTCTATCCTCCGAGCACGTTAAAGAACCATAGGATTCTTTTCGATAATAAGAGTAGGGCACGGTTCCCGGATTCCTATGTATCCTTCCCCTCTCTCTTGGGCGGCTCTAAATAACCTATACTGTGTTGATGAGCTGTTAAACAACATTCATTTCAATTCAATTTCTTTAAGTGGATATAGGGTAGTTCCTTATACCCAGTATTCTTGTAGATGTAGTATATGTGTGTCGCAGTGAAACGAAATAATATTATTTAATCGATTTTTCGATATCATTTGTTCATGTATTCAATACTTTACGTCAGAAAACGTTTCTTATTAGACAATGCCGTATTCTCGATTATAATGGAGTGTGTAGCGTATTTATCTTATTCATTGGTTTAAAGTTATTTATTTTGATCAGTATTGTTGCTAAATACTAGACTAATACTACATATATAAAGAAAGACTGTCCTTGATTTAAGGCATACGATAGTTGGAATATAGGCAGAGACATGTAATCCATTAAATACTGATCAAATTAGAAAATGTTTGCTGCTATGACTGTTCTATTTATAGCAAACACGTTCTCTTAGTAAGGTACCTAAATAATCCCAACTACCAACGAAGTCTTTGAAACATGTTTGTGATCAGAATACTCTGATGATCAAATGTTACTGATGGGCTATCCGAAAAGACCTGAATAAGAACCTTAAATTTTGCGTTGTCACCCATTTTGTATATCCATTTTAGAAACATATGATATATCTGTACAGGAGTCTTGTTTGGATGGTCCGCTTGAATGTGTTCATAGTTGTACTGGGTATTCCAAGAGATGGTGCTAATAACTCCCAATTCTTTCCTTTTGCTCGCGATATTATGCTCGCTTCTTTGGGTGTTAATTTGTGACTTCCATATTTTTTCCAGTCATCACATGTACTACTTCTCAAGTGTATTCCGTGTTTCTTAACACTATCACTGCATATTTCACATGGGTACAGATCCTTAGATTCAGCAGGAATTGTTTCATCTGAAACATAAAATTACTGGAAAATATAAAAATTGTTTAATTTATTTCGTATTAACTATTTTTTATGTATTAAATGGTCTATACAATTGCTTCCATTATTTGCTCTATGTTCCGTGTAACTTTGGAATGGTCAATTCTACCCTCTTTCCGATATGGGTTTGATTTTACGTGTACAAAACCGTTGTTTAATACGAACAATGTTTTATTGTTCATTAATTTTCGTCATTCAAGAAGCACCAAACAACTTCACAAATTGTGTATCCTCAATACTTATCCCCACAACAGATTTAACACCTACTATCGCCTGACTGGCAATAAAGCAACTACATTACATCTCACTGCCTTTCAAAACAAAGTTGATTTGTGCATTAAATCAGAAAGTATTACACCACCCCAAAATCTGTTTGACGAGATGCTAACAAACAAATTGATTAATAGTACTAAATAAACTATTCCTTTAAAAGGATATAATCCGCATACAAAACCGTATTGGAATCAATCGGTAAAACAGGCACAGATAAACGTGAGAAATAAACGCGGGAAATGGATATACGATAATAAGCCTAGAAGAACAGTTCACAAAACATATCGTGAATACAAACATGCAAAATTTATATTTCGACAAAAGCAACGAGGAGCATTTAAACAATACGAAGATGAAGTATACGAATATATAAATAAAGCAGCTGAACTTGATATACGACTTTTTTGGAAATTAATCTCAAAAACATCAAAAGCGCAAAGCCAATTGCTTCTTTGAAATATCAGTTAAAGGAAAAACTTACCGCACCCAACAAAACATAGCCATGCCATTCGGAAAATATTTTGAAAACCTATATGACTCTGATACAAATGATCTTATCAATTTTCCAAATATTACCAATGCTACCAAAGACAACCTTTTTAATGTCGACTATACTGGTACTGAAGTAGAAAAGTCTATAGATAAGCTTAAACTTCGAAAGGCACCTGGCCACGATCTCATTCAGAATGATCACATAAAGTACGGAGGGAAACAGCTAAAAGAAATGTTAACGTTATAATTCAACGGAGTTTTAAATACAGGACACATACCAAAGTCATGGAAAATCGGCATAATTGTACCTCTGTTTAAGGGATCGCCCAAATCCCAAAATGATCCTGATAGTTATAGAGCAATATCTCTTTTACCAGTTATATATAAATTATACGAAAATGTTGTTCTTGGTCGAACTGAACATTGGGTGAAAGGTGGTCCATGTTCTCAGCAACTGGGGTTCCAGGAGGGAAAAGGGTGTAGTACAGCATTGTTTAATATACATGAAACTATATTCTATAATCAAGAACTCGGTAGCAACGTGTTTGTAGCACTAGCGGATATAACAAAGGCTTATGATACCGTTATATACAAAGGACTTATGTATCTGCTTGAACAATTAGGGTTTAAAGGGAAAATCCTAAATACTATTAAACATTATGAAAGTATATCAAGTTTTGTAAAAATCAATGGAGTAAACTCGCACAAATTTCAAATCAAAAGCGGTGTACGCCAAGGGGGCGTTCTTAGCTCTTTTTTATATCTTGTATATATAAACGATCTACGTAAATGTTTAGAAAAACACAAGTTCGGTACCTATGTCTGTAACACATATTCTGGAAACACTACTCTAGCTGACGATATAGCGTTAATTGCAATATCTCCGCAAAATCTACAGAAAATGCTTAACTTACTCAATGAGTATGCTAATGCTTGGAAATTTAAAGTAATACCTCCAAGACAGTTGTAATAACCATTGCTAACTCAAAATTTAACAGTAACTACAAGTTTTACATGGGAAACAATCAATTAAAAACAGTTGACTGTCACGAACACGTTAGGCATACCGATTTCAAGGCATATGAATTGCAAACCAAAAATTGAAAGAGCATGTAGAAAAGGTCGCAACTCATTTTACTTCATCGTTGGGTTTGGTCCAAAACGAAACGTATTAAACCCCATAACAGCTGTAAGCCTATTCAAAAATGTCGTTCTTCCATCGGCTCTCTATGGGTGTGAGACATGGTCTATCATGAATAACAACGACTTACAAATTATAAATGTATTTCAACACCGTTGCCTTAAAGCCATTCAAAAACTGCCTCTACAAACACGATCAGTAATGGTAGAAAGCCAAAAACTACGGAAATAGAAAAACGAAAATTAAATTTTCTAGAAAAGTTGTGTAACATGAATGAAGATAATCTATGGAAACAAATATTCTTTAGAAGACTGTTTCAATTTAAGAACAATTACAATACGAATAAACTTGGATTCATTTCTGATATTTATAATATTCTAATGAAATTCGAACTTACCCATTTCTTAAAACAGTTCATTATAACAAATAAGTTTTCATCCAAATATTCATGGAAAAGAATACTTAAAACTGCTATTATACATACAGAGCGGATGGTAGTGACAAACACAATGCGAAGAGATGTCGATTATTGTCTTTTTAAAAATATATATGCAGACACCATATGGAACAGATATTGGACTGCTGCCAAAACGAACAAAGATCTTATATGTGTAAATACTCCAGTGAAAATTGTAACATGCAAACCACAGTCCATCTTACAAACGTGCAATCATTGCACCTCAGCGTTTTATAATTTACCCTTGCATGTACTAACTAATTGTAATTATATGAAAACACACAGAGAGGTATTTTGGGAGTGTGTAGCCATATATTTTCCAATACAAATATTTAACGAAATGCAAAAGCTTTCAGATGAGAACCTACTTCTTTGCATACTAGGCAAATGCTTCTCTGAAATATTTGTCGACGATGATGAAATATTCAACAATTTCATCCTTCTAGCTGCAATGTATACTCATACATCAATGGTCTATTATCTCAAATAATCAAATACAAGAAGTCAGAATGTTGTAAAATTATGTTAAGAAAGACAATGAAAATACTATGGCGGTAAGCTATAATTTATTTTTAATTCATATATCGAGTCATTTCATATCCCTATGATTTTTTGTATTTCGTTTCGGCAAGGCAACATGTGCAGGGAAATCAGGCTCAATTCATATTTAGTATGCGGAGGCTTCGTTCTTGGATGGTGCTTTCTCAACTACAACACTGTACTGAGCAGGTCACACCCAAAGGTGAAAGCATTTCGACAAAAACAATAAATAATTCACATTAACGAACTTTGTGTTTTAGATAAAAAAACAAAAAAAACACATGTACTAATACATAATATACAATGCTAACTAACAGTGTAACTGGAAGACCATTGCATATTTGCACTTTATATTGACTATATAATATGAGTTCTGTTTTTCATTTGTATATTGTCCATTCTTTTGGATGTACGTGTTGTAATCTCTATGATGAGGAAAAAAAGATTGAATTGAATCAACAGTAAAAAAAACAATTGCCTCCCTCCTAAATGATTTTCATAAAAAACATTGCATTGTATTAAAAATTATCCAAATGCATTTAAATGTTAGCCCCGTCTCTTGCATGGCGACTTTATGAAATGAGATTGTCAGTAGTAAATTCTAACCATTCTCAGCGCTTTTGTAATGCTTTGATATATGTCTTGTCGAGATTGCGGCAACTTCCTTGCGGTTAAATCGTTTAGCTTCACTTAACGCTGTATATGCCTATCTAAAACACATAAAGAAATAATTAAAAAGCATGTTTTATATTAAAATTAGTTGCAAGCATATTATCGAAAAACAACAGAAACATCAATTTGCGTATTAGAGGTCAAGCCTCACTAATCGATCACAAAAATATTCTATGAATTAAATATTTATCTCAGTGTTATAATGTTTGACAAGATGACACAATTGGGAATAAGAAGATTGTAGTAAAACAACAACTGAAACAGAAGACTGTCACCGTAAAATTTCAAAACTCAATACTGAACAACATCACAGCACTTATTAACGTATGTTTATGTTAAAAGTATACTGAATAACCTGTTCTATGTATAAGCATTATATGTTACCTATAGACAAGTAATATGGTGAATATTTTCCAATTAATATAGCATACTTATGTATCAGTAGATTTCACTTTTGAAATGCAATTCTAAATAAAATTAATGTCTAAAGATGAATGCCCATCCTGTTTGTAGTATTACCAATTAACAAATTTAACCCTTAAACATCATATGAAACTTTCTTGATAGTCCCTTGAAAAAAACGCTACTAAGTTGTATGTAAAAATAAGTATTATTTGCATGACGTAGATACTACTTTTACCACTGCGTTACTGCACGGGGAAATGGGGTAAATCAGAATTGCATAGCTGCACAACTATTGCCAGATAATTGATAAATACATTTACCTGTGGATTAATTTACCTGTTAAAAATTGTATACGCCATCAATCCAAATCAAAGGGAGTTAAATTGGACAGCTGCACAACTATTGCCGGATAATTGATAAATACAATTACTTGTGGATTAATTTACCTGTTCAAAGTTCTCATCAAATAAAATCTTATTCTCGCTTTTCACAGATATTGCAATGTGTAAATTGTAAATATGTATTGTTGTGTATTGATTTCGTTTTAAATAAACATAAACATGTTCATGAAGCAAAACATGGCCGGGGAATTTTAAATTTGCTAAGATCTCTAGTTGCTGACATTGTTTTGCTACCTCGTCAGCCATCTGTAATAAAGTTCGCTCTCTGTATCCTGTCTACAAATACATATATTTTCAAAGAAATAGTTTGGGTTCGAGAGTTCTAGTAATCCACGTTCTAATTATCCTTTGTGGAACAATATGAATTATATAGAGAGTTTGCTAAGACCGGAGTTCTAGTTAGAGCCATCGGTATTGTTCTGCTTAACCGAGTTCTAGCCACAGACGAGTGTATTTATCCTATAACGGTTTACATGTGTCTCAACTTATTCGTTTTTCAAGAGCTTGTACTCGAGTTGAGGACCATAACTAAACAGCTACTCAATCAGAGTTACCGTTACCATAAACTTCATAAAACCTTTGCAAAATTTTATTATCGTTACCCTGATCTTCTTTCCAAATATAAAAGTAATTTAAGGACTCTTCTGCGACAAGGACTATCACAACCTGACTTCGACGGTGATGTGATTTATAAACTTCGTAAGATTCTTGGTCATGATCACGTTCATACGTAAAGTTTATCAAAAGAGTTTATGACCCTATCATTTTGCAACGTGTGTTTTACTTATATTGCCTATTGATGCTGCCTTGTTGGTTAGAGATTAGATCATGGCGGGGATTTCTTTATTTACACTGTCCTGTTTTAATGGGGTGACAGTAGGGTAAGTGTGAGGTTTGGTGCACCCTAGAACCGGTTTAATCCCCCAGTGGCCTACTTTGCCACTGACCGTTCTAAGGCGGTAGCCCTATTGTCAACCCTTTTGTGTTTGTGATGTCGTTTGCATTTATTATTACTTTTGCCTTCTTGTTTGTCTGTTTGCGTGTTTGTTTCAGTGTTTTGTGGTTGACTGTCCTCCTTGAATGCTACTTTCCCTGTCCAATCTTTTTATATTTCTTTACAGTTGGTTTGATAAGTTATAAAGTAAACGTTATACTATAAAATGCATGTGTGATTCAATGTAAAATTACGCACTTATGGAATGATATTTTCTATGTGATTTTCAAAACAATAGTTTCTGTATTTAAATAATTATTTCTTGAAATCTTAAATATTTTCAATTTATCCGCCCCAATTAAGTGATAGTCCGAGTATATATGTCCATTCCGAAAAATCAATGAGGCCCGGAATTCATACCTATTACGCATGAGCGCCCACTATTTTTAAATCATACATGAGTTTTTCAGGAATTCCCATTCACTCTACTTATATGTCTAGTTTTCATAGTTTTCTTATTTCTTAATTTCTCTATCTCTTTTCCTTACCGTCTTCCCTGTACTGCACGCATGTACGTTGCCTTTTTCTGCATCAATTCTTATATGTGAATGTCCAAGTTAATCCAACGAAAATAATATAAACAATGGACGTTAAGTTTTGTACCTTAAATGTAAAGGGACTTGGGGATTACAATAAAAGAAAACAAATATTTGAGTGGCTGAAACAAAATAAATATTCTTTATGTTTTTTTAAGAACTTCATTGCGGTGAAAGCACGTTCACCAAATGAAAACTTGAGTGGGGAAATCATGCTTTTGTCAGCGGAAGTAGCTTAGGTCACGATTTCATTTTACAGTGTTTTAACATATTTCAATTTTGGAACATCGTTTGTTATATGGATTAAACTAATATCAAACAATAGGCACATGTCCGAATTTTTACAATAGAAAGAGAAGAAAGACAAAGATACTCACTGTCACCTAATATTTTCCTAGTTGTAATTGAGATTCTTTATGAAGCCATTATAACAGAAAACGACATAAAAGGCATAATAATGGCTAATAAATAAATAAATAAAACAGCTTTTGCAGATGATGGCACTTTCATACTAGATGGTTCGAAGAATCTGTAATTAGATAAATTCAGTTTTACATCAGGACTCAAGCTAAACATAAACAAATCGGTAATATTGCGTGTTGGCTCACTCCAAAATACTGATAAAAAATATTGCAAAGATAAACACTTTATATGTTCCCATGCATATACGGATGTTTTGTTACGGATGTTGTTCGTGCATGCAACATTATCTGCGTATGGCATATACATCGACGTCAGTTCATTCAAAAACGTCAAGCGGTTTTCTAAAGGATGTTTTACATTTACTTTTCTTAAAATCGGTAGTTAGTGAATCTTTCAATGATTTCGAAAACTTCTTTTACACAAGCTTAAAAAAACATGTCGTTTTCATGTTGACAGTTGTCACGTTTCATTTTCTTTACAGTTGAAAGTATCTCCTCATCAACGTTCACTATCGGACCTTATAATTTCAGTAGGCCTTTGGTAGAATACTGATTGATTAGCTTAAAATATGAACGTATGAAATAACGTTTATAGTTATTTTCATGCAATCGTATATTAATCACAAAATCTGTTCTGACTGCCAGAAAAGAAGAATAAAAGTATAACCATGTTTGTGTTCATTGCTGCACATTTAAATTTTTTTTCTCATTAACAATTCAATATAGTCTACTGGTACATGTAACGGCATAGTTAACGTCATCTCTTGTGATTTTTGTTTTGATATTTTGATATATTCATGGCCTATTTATCTTTAGAAACGACGACTTCTAAAGTCTTTCTTCTTATTATAATGTCATTGGTTAACGTGTATTTCCATTACCAACAGACACATATCGAGGTTAAAGAGGCAATGTATGGTGTCTCAAATTTCGTCAGTAAAGCTTACAATAAGTTGTATAGAAAACATCAACATGGTAACATCTAAAGTATGTAAATTATCTTAGAACCACAGTTTGCCTTTATAACACGATATGCATTTTTCTTTTTATCATTTTGTCCGCGAATCACTTTTATAGTTGACGTTTCTGGTGTCGTTGTGCATTTGTTGAAAATAATGTTTTCCCTGTTTCTTCTCAAGCCGGTCAAAACGCTGCTCTAGACGCTTTTCTAAGTCTTCAACTATACTAATAATGAACTCTTCGAGAGCGGGACGTTGAAATACCATTAACTTCATTTGTGTCGACTCCTTCAAGTATACCAAATGCGCGCAAAGCTAAATGGTTACCTTCAAATGGGACAAACACCAGGCCCCAGAATCCCCTTCTTGTGCAAAGGCCATATCATCTTGATTTGCGAACTCTATAAGGATTTGAATAAAAGCGGCAACTCGTACTCTGAATCCAATGTTGTCAAATTGACAGCACCATGCCACTTTACTTCGCCCTTAGACATTCCAGGTTCACATCCAATCATTATCACATCTGTACCGCGGGGAGCCTGACTGTTAAGACAGATTTTTACAGAGTTAAACAGTAAGTTTTTCATATCGTCTGGTGTCCCTGTGAAGAGAAATAATAAATGCAAACTTGTTTCAACATTACCAAAATATATACTATTTAGTAAGTTCTATCAACAATCGGTGTTTTTGTTTTTTTAAGTGTAAATAAAAGCATACACACCTACACCATTTGTAATCGCATTTTGAAAACATCCTCATTCTGGGTGTCTTTTGTATATAGCTGTCATTTATATTGGTCAGGTTTCATTTCCCCCTCTTTTTTAACGTACGCGTTTCTCGTCCATCGAGTAAGACATGGACACTTATTAAACATTACGTGCTGTTTCTAAATTCTAAAAACGCCCCAAGAGTCCCCGTTTTAGAGTTACCTATTCTACAACCCATTTTCAAAGACCCACAGAGTTAGAATTATCCTCTCTAACGTCAACAGGGATATCGTCCAGATGTGAGTCGAATTTTTGTTCATTGATTGGTATATATCGTTTGTGGGTTACAGTTTCGATTCGGTGGTTCCACTATTCCGGCCGATAAAAGGCTCCGGGTATTGTTTAACCACTCATAGGATATGTTGTCTGCTTTTTAATTTAGTCTTTTGGCTGTTACTTGTAATACGCAGGCTTCATGACCGCTGCTCCCAACTAAATTCCTTTTTGTTTATTTCGCTATTCGGGGCATACAATTTTATTAGATCCCGGGACCATACGCCGCTGGATATAGGGGATGAAATAAAGATACACATATTTCTATATCCACCGCCATATGCTTGCCATCTTCGGGATGGTTAAACTTCTCTACTGTTGATTTTTATGAATATTGAGTTCTGCTCAACCCGGGGCTAGAGGGCGTGTGCGGTAGCTAGCATAATTCACTACCGCTCATGAACAGTCTCAATCAAATCGAGACTGCAGTATTTCGTATTTGTCGTGCTCGGCCGTTTCCAAAGGTCCATTATCATACTCTTTTACATACAAAACAATGCATGTTTTCCGAATATTTTTTTCCGTGTGTGATTATAGCTTCCTGATATATATGAACACGCAGATATCAATATTCAATTTACTGTGCATTTCAATCAGTCCTGCTGAATGTTTATTTACGCACTTCTTTAGCTCTTCCGATTCTTCCTTTGTAAAGAACGTCTTTTCGTGTTTCTTAAATATCAGGCATCTGTTTTAGGCCAAATATGAGGTATCAGGCCAGAACATGTTATGTGTCAATGCTATATACAATATATGCTATGTATAAGAAATATGTTCTCCGTTAAAGAATGTATGCATTAACCGACTTTATGATAAGATATAACAACGACATATGACTACTTTTTATTGTTGAGGTTATCTTGATATAATGCAGGAAGCAAACAAATTGTTTGTTCGTTTGTTTGTTTAGCGTCATTTTCTAGCGCATTTAGGCTATGTATGACGGTGACTGTTTTAATGGTGGAGGTAGCTCCCCCATGGGTAGAACTAGTGTCGTATACCTCCCGCCATTCATACGGATCGACTCTTTTCTGATTACAAGTTGAGCTCCCAGTGGGATTCAAACCCGTAGCGATGAGAGGCGATAACGTTTAAAACGCAGCATATTTACCCTCTCGACTACGGAGAGAATACAAACATGTGTTTTTAGATCACCTGAGCCGAAGGCTCAAGGTGATCTATTGGGATCACTCTTCGCCAGTCGAAGACATTAACCTTTTCTTCAAACGACTTCTCCTCAGAAACCGCTTGGCCAATTTTGACCAAACTTTATATGGATGATCCATAGACGAATGCTTTTTAGATTTGTTAAAATTAAGTCCGCGTGACATCCATGAAGGCCGGCATTACCATATATATTCGACAATTTAACACATCTTCTTCTCAAGAGCTGCCGGACAGTTTTCGACAGTTTTTCTTTTCAAATGATCGCCAACTCAAAGACTATCAAGTTTGTTCAAAGGAAGTCCCCGGGATTAAAATAGCCGTGCCCCGGGGGTCCAAAGTTTGTATATTGAGATTTTGTATGTTATTCATAGACTTATGAATTTTTTTAAAAAATCTTCTTCTCTAAAACCACAAGGCACAGAGCTCTCAAGTATTACATGTAGCATCAACTTATAGTCCGCTACTAAATTTGTTCAAATGGTGACACTGGGATTAAATATGGCTCCGCCCCAGGGGTCACATGTTTTACATAGACTTATATAGGAAAAAATCTTCTTCTCTGAAACTACAAGAGCCAGAGGTTTAATATTTTGCATTTACTGTAAGCATGTGGTCCTTTACCAAGTTTGTTCAAATGGTGATCCTGGAGTCACATTTGGCCGCGCCCCAAAATCGTCTTCTCAGAAACAGCGTGGTAAATTTTGACCAAACTTATAGACTTTTATAGAGAAACACTTAAAATATCTTCTTCTCTGAAACTACAATAGCCGGAGGTTTATTAGTTTGCATTTACTATAAGCTTATGGTCCTCTACCGAGACTGTTAAAATAGTGATCCTGGGATCACAATTGGCCCCGCTCCAGAGGTCACATGTTTTACAAAGTATTACATAGGGAAATTTTTTTAAAAAAAATCCGAGAAACAGCTTGGTCAATTTTGACCAAACTTCACATGGATGATGATCCTGAGGTGAATGATTTTCAAATTTGTTAAAATTAGGTAAACCCGACATCCAAGATGGACGCCATAGAAATATCATTAAATTACTTCTTGTACAGCCGTGGTTTCAAATTTTTGTGTGTATTTTTTCTAAAATTTGTATATAAAGATTTTATATGTTTTACATAAACTTATATTGGGAAAACTTCTTCTCTGAAATTACAAGAGCCAGGGGTTTAATGTTTTGCTTTTGCTATAGGCTTATGGTCCTCTAACAAGTTTGTTCAAATGGTGATCCTGGGGTCACATTTGGCCCCGCCCCAAAATCGTCTTCTCAGAAACAGCGTGGTAAATTTTGACCAAACTTCACATGGATGATCCTTAGATGAATGATTTTCAAATTTGTTAAAATAAGTTAAATTTGATGACCACCATAGAAAAATCTTTCATTTGTTCTAATTCGTCTTTCTCATAATTCCTACAGTTATCCCATACTATAGCCGCGTATTATACAATTGGACGAAGATAATAGTGTTTGACGTTTTAGTTTATATTTCATCAATTTCATTGAACCTTAGATGCTTATGTTACCATATTAAATATGCTCATGTCAGGACCCATGATCGCTAAGGGTTACTGCAAGATGCGTATGATGGTCCAAAAAACAAGGATGGACGATTCGTATTTGCAAGTGAAAACAACAAGACTTCTGGTTTGGATGGATTGAATTTTACTAAACACTGCTCTGTTTAGCCAACAAGATATTTTCCTCAAGTCATAGTTAATTGTTGTTTCCATATAATGCATGCCTGTTGTAGGTACCGCAAGAGAACTGTCGTCAGTAAATACTCTTGTTGTACTAAGCAATGTATCTGCTATGTCGTTTACATAATTTAAAAACAATAGTGCTCCTAATACGCAGCCTTGCGGTACAACAGCATTTAAAGTTTTTATTTCCGAAAAAGAAGAACCAATGAACACTCTTTGTTTTCGATCAGTCAAGTAATTAGATATCCGGAGTTTAACAATTAAACCTTTATGCCAGACACGGTTGAATGCTTTTGATATATCAAAAAAATACCATACATGTAAACTTGTTATCATCAATTGTTTTGCAGATTTATTTGATTATAAACATGATAAATATCAATTAAGTTGGTAAGCTGTTGAGTGCCCTATTAAGAATCCAGACTGATTTTTAAATATCAGATTGTTATTATGTAAGAAATTAAAAATATGTTTAGAAACCACACGCTCCATAACTTTTCCAACGCAACTTATTATTGAGATCGGTCTATAATTAGAGGGTGAATATTTTCCTTCTGTTTTAAAGAATGGCATAACATTAGCTAATTTCCAGCATAGTCGATATATATTTTCTTGATTTCAACGATTGAACAGAACACAAAGTTGACGACATATGGTTGTTGATGTTTCCTTCAGGACACGATGACTGGTCCACTAGCTCTATTTACCACTAGATTTGATATAATATCAGTGATTTCATTTTCAGTTAAATATATGTATATCATTTATATAAGTATTCGTCTTGGGAATATATTGTGGAAGAGTAGCGTCGGTATCGGCAACAGTTGAAATTGATGTAAAAAGTCATTTAATAAATTCGCATTTTCCGCATCAGACACAGAATAGGAAATATCATTGCATATTAAAGGTGGAATGAAGTTACAATTGTTAGCGTTATCTTTTCTTTTTTTTGCTGATAATTTTCCGGTACTGTCGAGGATCTGTGAAATTCATATCACTAAGTGAAAATTCAAGATGGTTGAAAAGTATTTCTGTAGCCTGCTTGTTCATATTATTGTCTTTATTTCGAAGATGTTTATACAAAACGCCAATCAGAACTATGACCTGTGCGTTGAGCAAGTATTTTTTGTCTATCGCGTAAAAGAGATGTAAGTCGAATGTCTGCATTATACCAAGGCTTATCATTTGGACAGACTGTTACGAGACTTGTTGTAATACATACCTTCATGAGATCAATACGTTTATCAATAAAACAATTTGCAGCGGTATCTAGAGACCCTGTATACAAACATGTCCAGTCTGTTGTTCTAATTAAATTATTCAGGTTTTCAAAGTCAGCGCACTCGTAATTCTTCTTGAAACGGCACGTTTACATAAAGATCGTTTTTAATAAATGCATATGTACTAAAGTGGTACTTATTGAATATGCTTATTGAAGTTAATTGATTGGAAATAGCAATTAGATCGATTAATGTACTCGGCGTGTTAGTTACACGAGTTGGATCTTCATGACTATATTGATCATATTGTTTAGCGTCGGTATATCTTGAAATTTATGATTAGACGGGTTTAACATGTTTAATTGATCTTCATTGATGTCCCTTGTGATATTGATATTTATTATACCTCACATAAAACGCTCATGCTAAATCCCCTTAGACAAGAATGTGTAATTTCTTACCATCTCACGCGAGGGTTACCGGTTTTAATAAACTACAACTCATTTTCTTAGTTACGTTATTTACAAGCCAACGTTATAACTTGCATAGACATATTTTGAAAAAAAATTGTTTTTGAAAGAAAATAAAAATAAGAAAAAAATCCGGCAAAGTTAAATCTGTACTGAAAATGAACCTTATTCTGGCGCGAGCGGATTTCGATATAATAAAATAAATATCACATTCACGAGAGGGTGATAGTACGAATGTTCACCCTGAGGAAATGATTATCGCCGGAGGCAAATCCGAGGGTGATAATCAATATCCAAGAGATATTTATATAGTGTAGCGATTTCCGAAGCATTTTTAATATAGACGCTTAACCAGAATACAACTGCATAATGTGGTGGTCGATAACTGGTGCATATTAGAAAAGACTGACATTTATCTTTAATTTCAACCCAAATTGATTTCGAAAGTATATGTTTCAATTCAATTGTTCTATTAAGTCTTAAATGAGCTGAAACATACATAAATAATCCGCCTGAATATACTGTATTATCTTTACGATATATTGTATCGACATTTTCTAAATATAAAGACCGTTGCAAACATCCATTGATAGATTTGTTTTGGTAAAATACAATATGTCAAAATCGACGAAGTTGAATTTTTTTATAGTCAAGTTTGTTCCTAATACTACGTATATGTTTATGCATTATTGAAACAAAAATAGTTCAGTCATAAGTCGGTCCCGGATTTAGTTCTACATCTCCTGATATAATAATTGAAGTACTCATAATTAGGGAAAAGTAACTATTTTACATGCTGTAATTTGTTGAACAGTTGTTCGGATTATATTTATAATCATAATCATTTGCTTATACGAGGATTTATTATTCTTTCGTCTCGGCATATGGACTCGGCCGATCAATATCACAGTTCAGGATGGTTATATAACTATCATATTCACCGTGTACTCGTCACTATATATTCAATTTGGCAAATTAACACCGGAATTCCTCGCGATCGCGCGAAATAAATATTATGCTAGATCTAGACTTAATTTCCAAAGTAGGCCTCCTATCAGATCTGCTGCAGCGCTATAAACGAAACACTAGAACGAATCATCCATTGAACTCCCGCCATCCTGATCTTTGGAATCGGACACTTATAGTCGTCGTCGGAGTCGGCATCTGGCTGGCTTAAATTTCCCTCCAAAACGTTGGGCGCCATTTGTAACCATGGTCTTATGGGGATAAATTCAACAACTCCAATCCATGATTTAGGGTTCTTTATATACGGGTAATATAAAGCCAGACAAATCCATATTTAGGTTCTGCAACCAAATATTTACCAAGAATCTAATAGCTGTAGAATATATATAAACTACATTCTCAATCAGACCTTTACAAGTCTATAGAAAACTACTAAAATATATATTAGTACATCTCTGTACTGAAATAGGTGTTTCTCTTAGAGAAGGTAGGCAAAGACTGAGTTAGTTAGAGTTATCATGCCATGCAGTGTTAGGGGTGACCTAAGTTAGTTTTCACTCACTCAATCCTGTCAACCAAGCTGTATTTGTACAATAATCAGTTTGTCAAGACATATATGACAACCGTATACAATATAAATAATACATTGATCTCATGATAAATGGTCTCATTAACTTTTACAGTTATTACTCAGTACTGTGAACATTGCCAGCTATCTACCTGTGGAATAAGGGACATAAATATGAGTAAACATACTATAGAGAACTATAGCAGTTGTCTCCCTTGAACCACTATTAAAGGCACGGCTACATATACAATTAATCATACATATCATATAGTTATCTCCATGCATTTATACACATCTCCTATTTGTAGGATATTTGTTTTTACATACAAATTTGTTTTAAAGAAAAAAATAGTATCTTTCAGAAGTGATCCTCCCATCACCCGTTCCTATACCAGGAGGACCTTTCATTTCTAACGTTTGGACCTAATCAGATCAGAGAATGTTCTTTTTGAAATTCTATTTTATTATCTGTCTGAATACATACGCCTATTATCTAATAAGATTGTTCTGTTGATATTACATACTTGAAGATAATGTACAATTTGATAAAGCTTAATTAAACAAAAATGCGCTAGACTAAAATGCGGACGTTAGAGACTCGGTTGGGTAAATTGAGTCCTTCAAGAATCAAGTGGCCGAACTGTCGTTTTAAAGCTATTAACTTTTACTTATATAAACGTATTAACAATTAACACATATAGAACAACATAGAAACAAAATGGTATATTCTTAACGTAAAGAGTTATCGTTCGTAAGTATATAATCAGACCTAGACGCAATAATAGAGTTTCGATTCAAACTGACCGTGTTCTATTACATTGTGACCGATTTCCGGTTCATATTAGCCGAGTTTGTATTATAAGGTAAGTATAAGGAAGTATTTCATTGTTTGTCCTATTGCCTCATTTGAATGGCACAGTTATAAAAGCCAGCCTGACCATTTCATGGTGGTACCTCTACTGTCAAATTGTTTTATTGTAGTCACATAATTTATATCTAAACGTGTTTAACCCTTGAAATTGTTGTTTGTTTTAAATGCGTTGCATTATTGCCTGCATTCCTTGAATGCTATATTTCCTAGCCGACTGGTGTATCTACAAGAGGTGTTCAATTTATTACATAACGCTTTCATTTTGTAAGTAAATTAAATATCTTGACCTTCACATGTTTATTAAATTGGCAAGTCTAATGATTCCTTCGATATAAAACATTATCACATACTTTCTAAAGATACGAACATTTCTGCCTGTTTGAAAATGGCTGTGATTTGCCCAAAAAATCACCATTCCAATATTTTGCCCCGATGGACGGATATCGATTTTGTTCTTGGTTTAGTTTAAAATCCATATCCTGTCCCATATCGGCCATCTCGTGCACCGATTATTTCACGCGCTCAACCGTGTTGCTATCGACGCTGTTTCAACAAAATGGTCGACGCTACGCTTAAGCCACTCGCCGAAAGAAGTTTAGAACTAGATGGTCTAACTGAAAAAGACACAGCTCTGTGTCACACGATGACACTTATAAACTGATTCGACAAATTGAAAACCCTAACACAAGAAAGAAACTATGTACGACACGAATTTTTTCCATGACTGATTGGGGAGGAGTATCGGTGAACAGAGAGATCCTTTCGACATTTCACCGGTAGAACTAAATTTGCATCTGGCAAGGTGTTCAAGTCAATCAGAAAGATGGATATAGAACAGTATCTGTAGGGCGTTAAAGTCGAAAGGTTACACTAAAATATTCTTCAAGACTTGGAGTTCCAGCACACTGGGTCAGCCTCAAGTTCAAGTGATGAAGGCTAAACTAAAGGAACTAAAAGGAAAGAGATTGTGCAACAAAGTAAAACAGACGCAGCCATTTACCGATGACGAAATTAATCTTCTTTTCTAGAGAAGCCTTCTCGGAAATTTGATAAAGTTTTCATTCATCAACTTGACGTCAATTAAAGTTTAAAACGACAGTCCCAACTGTGTGTATATATCTATTTGTAGAACAAGTAAATGGATGGAGAGGCCCTGACATGAGTACTGTTATAATTATATTATAAACTAACACTAAACAATCCATTTCTAAATGAGTTATTAAACAAGTTTAAATATGTTATAACACTGTTTTCATGAACAATAAATTGTATTTCGGAATGAGAGGGAGACAGGAGCACACCCAGCTGCTGTAGGGAGATATTAATGTAGAGCAAACCTCAACAGGGGAAGAATATCTCATCTTCAACGAGAGAGCTACTAAGACGAGTTCAGGTGTCTCAAGGCAGCGCAAGTTGTAAGCCCGATATGTTTACCCAGCCAGGTAAATCATACATTATAGATCTGCTAAAAATGTGAGACAATAGTTTACGGAGTGTGGCAATATAAATCTACCGTATTTAATGTTGTTTTCGTTATTGATCTGCCAGTCTATTATGCAGGTAGATGTCCCATCCATGCTTACATAGCTTATCGCACCCAAATACCTGAGGATAATGATGGAACCTGATTCCCGTTTCTATCTCGCCATCAATTACAAGGCAACCAGTAACACATTGTTCAAGAAATAAGCTCTGGAAAAGAATATTTAAGGACATTTAGTTAAAAACATGGCAGAGAAAGGAAATATTGAGGGTAGAAAGGTCAATAGTAGTGTGCGCAAAACCGATATTAAAACATTAGTTCATGCAGGAGTCCCTCACAACCTCGTTGCCCAGATAAGGAATTTGAAGAAATGTGGAAATTCCGATTCAAAAAGGATCAAAAGCAAATCAGAATGGCACGGTTGTAGATATCACCCTAGTATCGAGTCCTGGTGTTACAATGTCATTTAATAATCTACTAGAACACAATTCTGCACGACATTAATACACGAATGCGGTGTTCCACAAAAATGTACATGTATTTATGTCAAAAGAAAAGGAGAGTCGCAGAAAGTGACAGTGTCTCTGGGTGAAAAATCATGTTCAACGCTGTCTATGTATGTGTTACAGACAGTATTTGTTCTGTCTTACTTACAGTTGAACAATGGAGAAACAATCTATAGAATGTATATAATTGTGGTATGTTCGAACTCTGTAGAGTAGTCTGCAAATATGAAAATGTCACCAGCATACATTAGCATCAACATTTTTAGGGAATCTATATCTATGCCATTGGATAGTTTTAGAAATAACTCAACTTCAATGTGGTTTAAACACATGGAAAACAAAAGGTGCGAACGCGTCTCGCTGACGAACACCAACATTATACTCAAACATATCGCCAATATGCAAGTGCCATTCTTCAATGTTGTCGTTTATGTATGAAGCGAAATCAAACATGTACATGTATTGGAGCCTGATTAAATTAAAATGAACTTAATTACTTTGTCTTTGCCGCATGTGGTTCCTTGGCAAATAATAAGGCTACTGCTTATCCAGGAGGAGGGGAAATTCCACTAAAAATCATGTTTAGGTTGTCATATTTGGCACGTTCATATGCGGTCTTTATCTTGATGCCTGTATTGTTTCTGGTACTACTTTAGTGGTGGCAGAATTTTTTTATCGTAGCTCCAGTGATCAATTGGGTGTTTACAACACGCGTTGCAGCAACTCTGCAGATATACAGGACAAATTATTCTAGGTATTTCTGCATGTTTTATATCTCAATGTAAATGGAGGATGGCCCTGAAATGCTCATTCCACTTGGCGCCATTTGATATGTATCTGTTAGTGCGGCGTAAAACCCAATTCAATCGATCACTTAATCAACAACAAGTAAAACTCCTTAAATGTTCAAACTGCCATCATTTATTATTTTATCTGTCGTAGAAGACATATTGGATACATGCAACCACGTTACTCAACCGAAACGTAACACAGTACCTGACAATACGGCACCGGTACTGGCCAGCAAATCGACCTAAGGCAATATCTTGATCACAACATGACAAGTCAATTACATGTTTCAGATTTAAATTACATGACACGAATGATGTGAATCCTGCATTTACAATTTAAATTAACAATAGTTGTTAATATACTTAAAACAATGCAACATTACTAGTTAAGATATTTTGTGATGTTGTTAATTCATTACAGATAGTTAACTTTCAGTTATTTAAGGAAACTATCGTTAGGACCAAATATGTATTAAAATAGAATACTGAAGCCTTATGGTTTCTTGTAAACTAACAATATTTCTCAAAGCTACATTTGTTTTTCAAAAACAAACCTTGTAAGTTATGAGTGTTTTGTTTTCGGATACAGCCATTAATAAAAGGCACAGCTTAGTTGTTTTTTCCAGGCAAGCATATTGGGTGATACATTTTCTGTTATTGATCCGTCATTGTCCGTCCGTTAACTCACTGGTGTGGATACGATACAATTAGTAAACGGTTTCTGGTATTCGCCAAATTTATTTTGAAGTCTCCATGATTGCACATTCTTCTGAAACCCTGAAATAGAAGGCTGGTGCGTGAACTTTCGTCTCTGGGGCTTTCTGGTCTTACCCGAGATTGGTTTCCTTTGGCAGCGACTGTTGTAGTTGTTCGGTACAATTCTGGATACATCCTGAGATGTTTCTAATTAATATGTGTTTCATATAGTTTTAAAATATAAAAAATATTTTTAAAAAATAACATATTTTCTGTTGTAACCTTCAGCCAATAGTTTATGATAGTAATGAATCTTTATGTATGAACATATGAACGTTCTAGTATCGCTTATACTAGAACGTTCCTCTGGATGTGGACATTATTTTCAGAGATTTCGTTTCGATGGGATATACTTCTATTTATACTGTCTTGTCATTTCGAGAACTGAAGACATGATAATAGTTAGGTTGTGTACACATAAAATCACTTGCTAACCTGTCTACTGACCTTCCGAGTCGGTAACCCTGTTGTCGATACTCGTTGTTTTGTGTATTGTCCTTTTCATTGTACTTTAATTTGCTATTTGTTTTTGTGCAATGCTGTTTGGGTGCTGTAATTTCTATGGGAACTTTTATCAGTAGGCTCTATTGCCTACTGGCTGTTACAAGTCCGCAACGTTTTTTCAACACTATTTATGTTGTGTATTGTCATGTTTATTGACCACTTAAATTGCTCATTTGATATAGTTTATAGTAACTGTGGACTTACGGTACCATTGCGCTTGGGTGCTGTGGTTTCTATACGATCATTTTGTATCATTTTTCTATCAAGATACCCGACAAGTTTGAAAACGAGCACAATTAAAGTGTGCGGATCAGAATATTCGGAACTAATGAAGTCATCTTCTTGTTATGAAGAATTTTCTTTTCACTTAATTTAAGTTGAAGTTCTTTTCAATAAAATCTTGGGCGATTTCGAGATTGAGCAAATATTAATTCAAGTGTCATGCCCCTTAATTATTAACACTGCAAGCGATTTCAGTTTCTGTATGCGACAACTTTAGCAAAATGTTTCCGATTTGAGCCAAAATGTGTTAGAAGGTTTGTTTTAAAAGTATGTCAGATGAGTTTGATAATGTTCATGCATGCATGGATAACAGAGTGGTTGTCCTTGTTTGTCGAACAATAGTCGAAAGCGAAAACTTTGGCAAACAGTTTCTTGTCCACCAAATGTTATTTAAAAGATGGCTACAAAACAAAATCCGACAAAATGTAGAAGGAAGCCATGCATGCAGTAAATGCACTTGAATATGTTGAAAGATGGCAATATAAGCTTTTGAAAATAATACCTTTAGTAAATGGTTTCATATTTTCATCATATTTAATTTGAAGTTTCTTTGAGAATAACATTGCTATTGATCATGTTGAAATAACCAAAAAAAGGAACTAAATCTCGGGAATGTGATCGTATTGTTTCGCGTACCATATGCATTGTAACATGTCACTGGTAAAGGTCAAGCAATTCTGGGTTTTGTCTACGACCCATACACTATTTGAGGTATTGGGACAAAAAAGGACCTGAATTGAAATACTATGAATTATAACTATAAAACAAATGTGTCATTGTCTGTTTGAGCATATGGATAAAATGCATGCACATTAGTCAGTGTAGTTTTTGTCATCCCTCATCTACCATCATCTTTAGGATAATTATACGATATACATTATGAAAAAGGTTACCATGGAGATGGTTAAAACATACACTTTGATTTAATAACAAATACATTACATTTACCTTTAATATAACAAACACATTAAAAAGAAGTCGTGATTTATCATGCTTATTTAATTAAAAACAAAACATTTATAACGGCATGTCACAAACAAGATGGCAATGTTTAGTATTACATACGTGCAAACACATTTAAACGAGGAAAGTTATATTGTACATAGAACAGAATTATCTGTTCTCTTCATATTTAGGTAGACGTCATCATAGGTCCACAATCTGTCCGTCCATCGCACAATTAAAACGGAAAGCATTGGCTAACAGTAAATGGATTAACAACTAAACATGCAGAGTGTTGCAAAATGGCATACCCGTTTTTGATTAACCTTTCAACAAGTTAAATAAAAATTATAAGAAAGTGTTCATGACCAAATATCCTCTATAATGTTGATACGCACACGACCTTGGAGATTTAGAAACGGACTTGAAAGACAATGAAAACACACACGCGCAAACGCATACATACAGATAATTAATATTATAAAATCATCACTAATGTTACGAATTGTGTGCGTTATTGTTGTGATTTTGTAATGTTACACTATCTTAATATATAACTGAATGTAGTTTAGTTTGGTTTAAATGGATTTATTTTACATCGAATGAAACGATTGTTGTACCAAACAGCATTAATCCTTCGTTCACAAACAAATTCATTTTCGACGACTTAGATTAATGTCCGTATATAGGCAAGACATAAATCTAAAGATAGATGCAAAAGTCAGAAACGAAGCCTAGCACTAACAGAATTCAACCATCTAAACGAGTTTTAAGTAAACACACATCAAACTTCAATCTTACAGTATTTTAATCCCGGTATGAGGGGCAATTTAAATAAATACATCCCCTAAATATATATATATCCTCTTAAAAACTAGGCAGCATTCATAGACGATATAATGAAACACAAAGCTGATTGTGTATAAATGAATGTAATTTTACAAGTCGAGAACGCCACCACGAATAACATCATGACTTGGCAGAGGCCAGAACAACAAGAGAATAATGCATATTTATGGGTATAACTTAGCAGAATTGAAAACAAACATCAAACGTTACAGTCCTTTTTGTGTAACGTCTTCATAAGGTCCTCATTCTGTCCGGTTATTATCCAATCAAAGAATAAAACTCTGTAGCAAACTGTAAATAGGCCAACCATTACCATGTAATGCCTTGCACAATAAAAGTGTCTAAACGTCTTTCGATACATTTTATTAACATTTTTTATAAATGTTTCACGAAAATGCTCAATACTTAAGATCTTACGAAGTTTTTTAATCATGTCACCATAACATAGGGTTTGTAATTGTCCTTGTCGATTACGATAACTTATATGCCTTAAAGAGGTTGATGAGATTGATGGTAATTGTATTTGGGTAAGGTCTTTCGAAGTTTATGTCAACCGTGACCCTAATAAAAGTGAATTTTAAATACAAAATATATCAATGCTTCAGTCCTTAACTTGATAACACGCTGTCGGAAAACAATTAGGAAGGGAAACATAGGCTTACTAATAAGTCATCTCTCTTTTCATATATCTGACTTCATGCCCCGACTACAATTCAGTAGTGGAATTACTTGCTTTTCCTTTGGGATCATCAACCCCAGTCTTTGTGGATTTAAAGTAGAATATCGCTTAAGCCGGTGCTAGGAGGCGTTAGAGGTGTTGCACACCACCACATTACCTCTCATAAACAGACTCAATAAAACTTGTTTGTTTTTGTTGTTTCCACGGGATCCACTGTTCAGTATTAATTATTATATAGCCTTGTTCAAGTAAAAGAAGCAAGATAGCATAATCGTAATTTAGAATATAAGCTTATCAATGTTCAAAATATCACCCAGATAACGTCCAGTAATTAAACTAATATACTAACTATTTGCTAATAAATAGAAGTTCCATAACTGATGAAAATGTTATCACATAAGACGATGTGAAGCTTCATTGCAAGTCCAAATGGGTAACTAATTGCTTCTTAACTAATTGTTAGCATAATACAAACGTATGTATTTCGTCTGTTTCAAAGTTATAGAAGCACAGTTTTAGCTATTACTGACCGTGGTAGATTTTGCCAATCCACAGCTAGTACTTTCCAACTGCTTGATCGATTGCCAACCGTGTCTCATTGATAGCTAAGTTGGTAGCATGAATGTCTACAACGTACGCTGTTTCAGTTTAAAACGTTTAGATTGTGCTTCAACCTGACTCGAAAAATGGTCTGTATTTACAACCTCTCTACTAGACTGATAGACGTGGGAAGGAAATTAAACAGGAAAATAACATCTTGCCCCTTACTATATCAGATGATAACATGATCATATAGGCCACAACAAAATCACAAGTTGTTACAGAAACGTGTTATTCGTCAGTGAGTATATTTAAATACTGCTCAAATAAGAAAGTATTTGCTATAAATACTTTTTTATTGTAAACCATGTAAACAGTTTCTTTCTTTCTTAAGCTAACAACATAGTCTTTGAAACATGTTCTTGATTAGCGGAGTCTGTGGATCAAATGTTACTGATGGGTTCACCGAAAAGGCCTGGAAAAGAACATTGAATGTTGCTTTGGCACCCTCTTTCTCTATCCATTTTACCAACATGTTAAATATCTGCAAAGCAGTCTTGTTTTGATTGTCCATTTTAATCTGTTCAATAGTTGCATTCCGTATTCCAAGAGATGGTCCTAACAGCTCCCAGTTTAATCCTGTTACTTGTGATATTGTACTCGCTTCTTTTTCAGTTACTTTGTAATTGCCATATCTTTTCAAATAATCGGATGTATACTTCACGCTGATTCCTTTTTCCTTTACCAAATCATCACATAATTCCTGTGCATATATGCGTCCATGTAAATATGGAACAACAACCGTAGGTTCGGCTGCAATATGTGCACCTGAAATCACGAAATATCTGAATATAAAATTAAGTTCCTTTTTTGTTTTTCATTTTGCAATGTTTTCTACATAAACATGATAAATGGGTATACAGTTGTCTCTTTTTGATTGCCTACTATTAATTACTTATGCATGACATCTTGTTTGCTGTAGTCATAGTATCTTTGACATGGGTATTCATAGTTTAGTAACTTAATGATCTTGCCGAGTAGTGTTTGATTTGTTTCGTTGTAAACTCTGTTGTTAAATATTTTCAACTAGATTAAAAAGAGCCGCCTGTCTGACCAGGCATCTATAATTTAAGCTGAACTTAAAATCATATTCAGGAATCTGATGATGTCCATTCCTTTTTTGATTGCCTCTCATCTCTTCAGGTCCTGGGTAATATGAAACATGATATTCAACTTCTTTTTAAGAAATACAGTCTCCTTTTCGGTGAATTACTGTGTAATATTTAAGCGTTTGGAGTTCAGTTGAAAAAATAATTAGCTGTTATAAAGGAACGACAACTAGTGACATAATACAGGAGAAATTACCGTAAAATACATGTATTAACTATTCTTATACTATCTGAATATAAAATAGTTCAAGATAACGAACTGTTTCTCAGTCTACAAATGTGTTATGCGTTACACCAAGTCACGCATATCTATTTGAGCGATTCGTCGTAAATTATGAACATTTTAATACTGTTAATATAATGTACATGAACTGTCCATAAGTTTACCAACAAAGAAATAGGTCATGTGTTATTATGAAGAAAACACTTTAAAGGATGGCATGCTTACGGCAATAATAATGTTATGGCAATCTTTAGTCACTTGCAAAGAATTGGATTTTTAATAAAATAAATAAATAAATTGCTCTTTTCAAAAATTATATTTCTTACATATGCTTTCAAAATCATTGCATTCCTTCAAACAAATACCGTCTGACTTACCATATTAAAGCCGCCTCATGCATGAAAAATATTGTCTTTGTGTTAAATTAAATATAACGATAGTAGTAAAATTCTAACCGTTCTCAGTGCCTCTGGTATAAATTGACAGGTGTGTTTCCAAGATTAAAACCACTTCCATATGGTTAAATTTATATGCTTCACTTAACGCAGTATATTTCCACCTAAAATGAACAAATATGTATTTAAAAAAATAAAGCATACATAATAAGATTTGAATACATATATCACATGTATCTGATTTCAGCTGATCGGAATAAAATTCGAAACAATAAAATAAAGTTTTATAATACTTCGTTTCGTACCATAACATTTAATTTTAATGAACATACTGAGTATAGTTTTCAACTGCAATGTCAATCTATTCTAGTTATGATATGTTTACCTGTCCTCTGTAAGAGGGTCTAAACCACATTCCCCTAGCAGAAACACCACAATATGTGTATGACCATCAGCTGAAGCGACATGTAGAGCAGTTCTGCCATCGTAGTCGGCCAGGGACATGTCCATACCTGATTCCCTATAGCTTAATATAACAGAAAATAACAATGGGATTTGTTCTACTAGGTAACAAATACTAATTATTTCAGGGGAGAACAACCTTTAGCATTGAGGTTATTATGAACGTGTATTTTTAACGTATAACCCTCTTTTCAATGACAAACATTTTTGACAGTAACAGCCTGTTTTTGTTTTCTAAAAATAAGGATTTTTAAACGCGGAGTGTGGCATACACATAACGCGTGGCATGTGGCGGTATTTCGCGTACACAGCATAGTGTAGTTAAAATATTCTAAGAACATTGTTTTTTCCTATGCAATAAGTTTTCAATTTAAAGACTTGTCGTTGTGGACATCTGTTCCCATGGATTACACCGTACAGTGGTCAGATACAATTTAAACTTAGTTTGGACTATGAACATTGTATTTACCTGAAATGTTCCAATTTGATTAACTACACCTTTTATTTTACACGATATATTGTTGAAGCCATTTCCAGCTTATTCCAATAAATACAAACTAGTAACATTTTGTTTTATTTGTAACCCATCTTACATAATGGGATTTGTTCTACTAGGGAACAAATACTAATTATTTCAAGGGGGAAATCTTTTAGCACTGAGGTTATTATGAACGTGTAATTCTAACGCATAACCCTCTTTTCATTGCAGACATTTCTGGCAATATCGGCCTGTTTTTGTGTTCTAGAAATCAGGGTTTTTAAATGTTATCTCGAAACCAACCCACCCACCGTCCCACTGTGTTTGTTGTTTAAGTTGTATTTGGTGCCAGTGTTTTCATGTTGTTTACATAATACCTTTAGTAAAGGGGTTCATTTAATCTGATTTCCTTTCAGTTCTTCAACATTGGATTAAGATGAAACATATAACCCAGTCTTGCTATAATTTATATGTGCCCCTCAACATGCCCGACACATGGATACATTTTGAACGCTTCTAAACAGAAAATAAATAGTCATTGCCTAGTTATGTGTAATGCGTTTAGACACTAATTTAATAGTATTCATACTTAACATATTTAATTTTCAAATACAAACTCATACATATACATGTATATACACCATACAAACCTAAGAAACGCAATTCAATAAAAGCACAAACACGTTTAATAAAGTACTACAATGGATTTAGCTTCTTGCATATGATATTGTTCAACATGTAATAAATACGATCAGGTAGCTTTATTCATATTGCAAAATAAATAATATTAGTTTAATATCATAAGTCAAACTCCACTATACAATCGAAAGTAACGAACAAAATCAATGTCAGGTGATTTTATTGTATGCTATGCAATTCAGATGATGCTCCGTCAAGTGGACGAATACAATGTTTTTAATATTATTAATGTGATACGATTGCTAATATGCAATGGTATATTACTTTCATTGTGAGTTTAAAGGAATTTTTATTGACGAAGTATAATACCACTTTCAATATAACACTATATATACAGCCGACTGCATACCGTTTTATTTCATCAATGTCACCTTCTTGAACAGTAAACAACATCAAGGACAATGCTGTCTTTTGTTCCATTGTAGGTCTTCCTTTGTCGTCGCTGGCGTTTATCTGACATTTACCAGCTTCCGGTGCAACATGTGAATCATCTATGGCCTATAAAAATTAGATAAGTTTCAAAAAAATGTCAGAATAGATAAGAAATCATAAAAAGATATCATGTAAAACGGTCATTGTGAAACGAGTTTTGTTTTAACAATTGTGAGACATATCATGATTTGTTACACAACTAGTCAGTTGATCTAACATCTAATACTTACAAACACTTTTTTTTTTTTCGACATATCAGTCTAGCTGTTTCTAATTTCAAAATCTAGTCATAAACGTGTAATAACTGAAGAGTAACATGTAACAGCCAATAACAATGCTTTCCCCAGCACATGAAAACGGTAATACAACACATGTTTAAGAGACAATATATTAAAACAATGGTACTGGTTGAATATCTGAATAAAACAGTATTACCTTCATTGAAGGGTTCATATAACCAGCCTTTGAAAGCGTTACGTCTGGCATCAGTATTTCTAAAATTGAATTAAAGCGGGTGAAAACTTTGTGCAACTCGGTCAAACACATATACTGTTATATAGATATAATTATAATAGGCACTCTTGATAAAACGCGAATGATTTTAATTTATATATAAATATATATGGTTTCCAAACTAATACACCTTTTGCAAATTCTGAATTAATCACTAAGTCAAACATTGCACATTGCGTACCATTTAACTGTTATTACATTGTGTACCATTTAACTGTTGTAACATTGCGTACCATTTAACTGATGTTACATTGCGAACCATATAACTGTTGTGACATTGCGTACCATTTAACTGATGTTACATTGCGTACATTTAACTGATGTTACATTGCGTACCATTTAACTGTCGTTATATTGCGTACCATTTAACTGATGTTACATTGCGTACAATTTAACTGATGTTACATTGCGTACCATTTTTACTGTTGTAACATTGCATACCATTTAACTGGTGTTACATTGCGTACAATTTAACTGATGTTTCATTGCGTACCATTTAACTGGTGTAACACTGCGTACCATTTAACTGTTGTTACATTGCGTACCATTTAACTGGTGATATATTGCGTACGATTTTAACTGTTGTTACATTGCGTACCATTTAACTGATGTAACATTGCGTATCACTTAACTTTATACTAAATTGGTACTACTTGTAAAGAGCCTTAAGTCTATATTATTCCTGGGGATGTGGGTAGGCTAAAATCAGTGTTCGGCTGAATCTGAGATGCATGCCGGCCTTGTGGTCCCTACAGATAAATCCATAAATAATAAACGTTATACATGTTCATAGTCCGATAACGGAAATTACGGTCATATGACCAAATAATTAACTAATTAACAGTTTTGCTTACTGTTTAAAGAAATATAAAAAACATAAATAAAAATGATATGATTATTCGATTATCTTTTATACGATGACATGTGCCATTTTAGTAACTAGCAATAATACGTTTTCTACAATGTTCTCCAACTTACAAAACGGCATAATATAGCCAGATTTTAGCGTTTATGGGAAATAGTATACCAAACAACTGTTCGAATTGTTCCTACTGCAGTGCAAAATTGTGCACTTGTTGCTCTAAAATATATTAAAGAAAGCGTTACTCTAGATACCAATATTTTGAAAACAAGTTTGCGTTATCCTCATAAAAACGCTCACAATTACCAAACAAATGTAAACGAACATAAAAGTGACTACATGCACTGTGAAATAATGATAAGCATTTGGTCAGCAGCATACGTGGTTAGAGGATTTACAGTTATTTATAATTTTTACCACCCTTGTGAACACCATCTGTTCAAAAGGACAACTTGATTTGAAATTCCGCCTAAAGACAATATATGACTACAGTTACATGTTTGTCTGCTACATTTCTCTCTTGTTTGTGTTTGTTGCTGCCTTTTCCAGTATGAATTTCTGTCATGGGCTCTGTGTATATAGTAATATACAAATTTAGAGCTATGAACACATTTTACTTTCTAAAATAGTCTTCAAACTTTGGTTACGAAATATTTAATAATACATAATTTTGCATTCTTTATATTCCGTTACTTACAGACTGACTACATGCAGAAACGCAACTGTTTAAAGTGATAATGCCATTTTAGTTGATTTTAAACACTGAGTTTGACATAACTAATTCTAAGTGGCTATAACACTTATATGAGAATAACTTAATAGACTATTAGTTAGTAATTAAAAACGAATGTTCTTGTTCTTGTTTATTGTCTTTGGGTAATTGTATTTTAGTAAAAAAAAATACTTTGTACATTCAAGCTAAATATCCATTAATTTATATATTTCCACGGCCGTTAAGTGTTTCTGAAAAAGTAGATTCGTTTTGGATTGTAAATATTGGCTGGATAAATCTTTGCCACGTCTGCTAGTTGATCTTTTAACACTCCGGTATTACAAGTCATTACATGTACTGTTTCAATTCCTTCAGTTATTTTATACCATATTCTGATTTTTGTTTTGCCATTTGTTGTTGAAGAATAGCGGCAATGTCTGTAAATCCACACCTAACTGATTCGTCATAAGCAGTAAATTCCCATCTACAAAGATACAATGTCTTTAATGAAGCTAATTATTAAGCCATATTGATTGCATATAAAAGAGAAGAAAAAATCATCTTATATTTTTGTGAGAAAGGCATTGACAGTTAACGAAACGGGGCAATACACGATATGTGGCTGTTTTGAGCTGCAATTTCTTTCTGTAAATAACGATGTCGTAGTAGATATAAAAGTCGAACAGGAAATGTAGCATTCAAGGACCACAGTCAAAGAAAAACACGTACAGAAACAAACAATAATTACCAAGTTGAATATTAGGCAAGATACGACATCACAAAAATAAAAGGGCTGAAGAATATGGCTACCGCCTTGGAACGACCAGTACCAAAAAAAGGGGCCGCTAAGGTTTAAACCAGGTTCTATGATGCACCAAACCTCCTACTGTCATCCCCATAAAACGGGACAGTGTAAGTAAAGATATCCCCGCTAGGTTATATTCTCTAACAAACAAGGCAGCATTAATAGGCAATATAACAAATAAATGAACATGTAAAAATGAATGTAAAAACCAAACGCCTAATAAGTCATAACGCAAGTACTCGGTGACTTGGCAGAAATCAAAGGAGCATGAGAACAAACCGTTTAGGGTACGACAAACACGATTTAAGACAAAATGAACACTTCCGTCCTTTGAGATTTTAGGTAGACGTCACCATAGGGACATCGCACAATCAAAGAAGAACGCATAGTGGCAAACTGTAAATGGATCAACCACTAACCAGGTAGTGAAATCACCAGAATTAACGAATTTCTTGTGGTTGTGATAATTGGTAGAGGTGTCTTTTTAAGACAAGCATTGATTAATCCGCGAATATGGGCTAAATGTGTTTCTGAGAATGTTAATGAATTTCTTAAAGTCAGTTAGGAGAACAATAATTTAGAATCACATTGCTTAACACAATGTATTTAGTTTTAGTTTCAGATCTCTATTAGTTTAATTTAGTATTTAGATTATAAAGAGGTTCTGGCATTGCTTTGCTACACAACTCATACAAAAAAAGAATTCAATGTTGAAAAAAAAAACGTTCAACATGCGAAATTAAAAGTAGAAAATCAGAAAATAATAATTTATACCACATAGGATTATAGGCATAAACTTTTCTCACTAGCATCCATAGGGTTTTAGTGCTTTAAATCGACTTCTTAGATTAGCTTAATTCATTCATGCTATGATTGGTGTAGGTACAACATTCGAACAGGAATGTAGCATTCGCAAAACACAGTCCTCCAAAACACAGTTTAAATAAATGATGCATGGAAAAGAGTGAGATATAAAAAACAATCACACATACACAATCGTGGTACCGTTTTCGAACATTCATTGGTCAACATTGTTAGTCAGTATGCGAACCAATAGAAGCATGAAGTATATACAAGATTATATAACATAACATGAAAACAAGTTCAATATATATCAAGAAAAAATGCCAAATGTAGCACATGGGCACTTGGGCAGGGTAACTCAAGGACAACCATGTCACTGTAAATCTTAATCCGGAGTTTTGTGCCTATTGTTCAATAAAGAATGTTTATATTATAATAAAAACAAATCGAGCGTAATACGAGTAGTACTACAAAAGTGTAAAATGTGTTGAATAAATTCTCGATTAAGCTCTATGTCTCTCGTTCTTACATTAATGTAATTGCCAAAGTATGTGTATTGGCATTTGTTCACGGAATCACTGTGATTTTAAATAGTCTTCTGCCATAGTAAAACGCAAGTTACTGTCTAGATACACGTATTGCTTACCTGTCTTTCAATAATGGGTCAACTCCACAACATTCTAACAGAAATCGAACGATTGTGACATGGCCTTCAGCAGAAGCAATATGGAGGGCAGTTCTGCTATCATAGTCTGCTTGAGACATGTCCATACCATGTTCATAACACCTGGAATCATAGTTCATGTAGATAAACAGTAGATAAGGTAAAGCGGGAAGTGTAAATGTCAGTGGACTATCTACTAGCTAAAACGGCTCTTACATCAAGGATTGTCGTCATAAAATTCCCATCAGAACTTCTTTTAAAACATTGCAAGAAAAACACAAAACGACAACACCAACACGGCCACCCTTAAAAATATTTATATTTGCCATTTCCCGACCCTAATTTCAAATTCTGGGAATTCTGGGACTGTATGTAGGCAAATATATTTGTTTTTTTTATTGTTTTTTTCTAATAAAAACTTACATTTGGATGCGACCGACAAAAACGAAAAGCTCTATAAATTGAGAAACAAATATTTAGGTAGGGCGCTTTTTCGGGTCGGTCGGGAAAGGGCAAACATTATGTTTTTTATTGTAGCTCAACGGAAACTTAAACGCATGACACATGCTAACAATTTAAACAAGAGGACATAGTTCTAATTTGGTGTGGTTATTTAGGGACTCTAGGCACAACAATTGTTGACCAGCTGTAGAGAGCCCCTTTATACAGGCGGTCAAAACCCATTTGATATAATTGTTGTGCCTTGAGTCCCTAAATAAGAACTAACGGTTGTTTTTAGCTGAAGGAGAAAGAGCCAAAATGTTTCATGAAAATCCAGGCAGGGGATCAGGAGAAGTACAAAGCTTATGTATTAAAACCTTTTAACTCCACCATAACTCCACCAAAAATCATTCAAACCGGATCAAGACAATGAGATGCGCAAGCAAGTTTTGTTGAAAGCCGAAAGTATGTTTTGAAACCTTTAAAAGCTATAACTCTGCCAAAAAAAATTCAATTCTAGGAGAACTAGTCCGGTGAAAGTTCTAGTTCAGTTCTAGGAGAACTAGTCCGGAAAAAGTTTGTGTATTCATTTAAAACGTTTTAAAGATATGGTGGATGATTTAATGATGAAAAGACGACAGGACGAAAATACGCTAAATGCAGCGCGAAAAGACGACAGAACGAAAAGACGACAAATCAACAGAATGAAAAAGACGACATCTCATTGGCGAAAAGACGACAGAACGCCACGCAAAAAGGCGCTATTTGATATAGTCGTCTTTTTGTCATTTTGTTTGGCTTTCTGTCATCTTTTCGCGATGCATTTGTCGTCTTTTTGTGCTGTCGTCTTTTCGTTCTGTCGTCTTGTCGGTCGTCTTTTCGCGATGCATTTGGCGTATTTTCGTTCTGTCGTTCTGTCGTCTTGTCGTCGTGTAGTTCTATCGTCTTGTCGTTCTGTCATCGTTTCGCCTTCTGGTAGACATGCGCACTTCGGCATTACGGCCATTTGCATAGGAAATGTAATATTTAATCCCTGTGTTATTAAATGCGCATTTCAACCTGAAGGCGTCATTTCGCGGCTGAAGTGTCGTCTTTTCGTCTTTTCGCTAGGAGTTCTGTGAAATGTCATATTTTCGTTCTGTCACCTTGTCGTTCTGTCGTCTTGTAGTCTTGTCGTTCAGATGTCTTTTCGTCCGGTCGTCTTTTCGTTCTGTCGTCTTTTCGTGGCGAAATAACGAAAAGACGACAAATGGCAGAAATCAGCCACCATTTAAAGATCCACAACTTCACCAAATATCATTTAACGACAAAGATATGCGCAAACTAGGTTTGGTTCTGAACATTCCTCCCAAGTTTCATTGAAATCCACCCAGGTTCGGGGAAAAGTGTTTTCTGTATAAGGTGTCAAAAATCATTAAACCGGAACATGGCAATGATATGCGTAACTAGTCTTGGTACTGATCATTTCTGCTAAGCTTGGTTGAAATCCAGCCATGGGTTCAGGAGAACTAGTCTGTACGAAATTAGTGTTTTAAACCCTTATAAAGCTATAACTCTGCCAAAATTCTTTCAATCGGAAAACGGCAACGACATGCACAACTTTTGTTGATATCTGGTCAGGGGTTAAGCAGAACTAGTCCGGACAACGTTTGTGTATTAAAACCTTTAAAGTGCCATAACTCCGCCAAATATATTTCAACCGGAATATGGTGATGATATGCACACCTTGCACTGATCATCCGTGCAACGTTTCGCTGAAAACAGTCCAGGAGTTCAGAAGTGACTAGGCTGGACAATGTAATATTTAACGGGTCATACATCCGCCAAAAAATCATTCGAGCGGAACACGGCGACGATATGCACAACTAGGCTTGATACTGATCATCCTTGCAAAGTTTCGTTGAAATCAGTCTAGGGGTTCAGCAGAAGTAATCCGGATAAAACTTAAGTATTAAAACCTTTAAAGGGTCAGGCTTCGTACTGATCATCCCTGCAATGTTTCTCTGAAATCCGACCAAGGGTAAACTAGTCCGGACAAACCGGACAGAGTTTGTGTAGCAAATCCTTTAAAGGTCAATAACTCTGCAAAACATCTTTCAACCGGAACAGGGTGATGACATGTTATATATAAAGAGCCATAGCTCTACCAAAAATCATTCAACCTGAACATGGTGACGATATGCACAACTAGGCTTGATACTGATCATCCTTGTCAGGTTTCATTGAAATCCGGCCAGGTGTTCAGCAGAACTAGTCCATACAAATTATGTGTATTCATTGATATAACAACCTGGTAACGTTTGGTAAAGATCGGATGAAAAATGATAGCCCTATCATCTTAACGAGGCAAAATACAAATTGTCCAACTATATCAAGGGCCATAACTCCGGTGTTACTTTTCCCGATCTGGCTTGTCTTCGAATTCGTCCAAGCTTTCACTGATATTTTCGGTCTGATATTTACCATTTGAAGTTTCGATATTTGCGATATTTACCTTTGAAGTTTGGTAAATATCGGATGAAATATGAAGGTGTTAGAGTGTTGACATCGAAAAGTCAGCACTCTTTTCAATAATTCGTCCGATCCCGCTGGTTTTTGAACTTGACTAAACTTTTATCAATATCAACAATCTGGCAAAGTTTGGTAAACGTAGAATGCAAAATGGAGGCGCTAGAGTGTTGACAAGACAATATATAGCAATTTTCGTTAATTAAATGTTAATAACTCGGGTGTTATTTGTCCGATCTCGCTCGTTTTTAACTCTTCTAAGCTTTCATTGATATTATAAGTCTGGTAAAGTTTGGAAAAGATCGGATGAAAAATGGAGACGCTAGCGTGTTGACAAGACAAACTATATCAGTTTTCGTTAGTTCAAGGGCAGTATCTCCGGCGTTATTGGTCCGATCTAGCTGGTTTTCAATTTTTTTTGAATTTCTATTGCTATTAATAATCTGGTAAAGTTTGGAGAAGATCGGATGAAAACATGAGGCGCTAGAGTGTTGACAAGACAAAATATAGCAAGTGTCGTTATTCAAAGGCAATAACTCCGATGTTTCTGATCTGGATGGTTTCGAATTCGACCGAGCTTTCTTTCATATTAATAATCTGCTAAAGTTTGGTAAAATGAAGGTCCTAGAGTGTTGACATCAAAATGTTAACGGACGACGGACGGACGACGGACATAAGACCTACTGGCTAACTATAGGCACAAGAGGATTTGTAATCGCTCTACTGTTGTATGCTTACCATTTGTGCAATGCTGTCTGCCTTGTGATTTTACAGGGCAGGTATTTTTCCCCCCATAATGTATACGTCAAACTGTCACCGCTGGACAGGGCAACATGTATGCCCAGGGTTTGTTTGAACAAACGTAGTAGAGAACTTATAGCTCATGTAACATGCAAACTATTATAATTTCAGCTCTAGTATATTTAGTGAAGAAGGTGTTTAGTTTTTAAAGATGTTCCTATATTATGCTATGCAAAGTTGGCCAAAGTTTACGACAGGTTCACCATTTGAACAAATGTAAAAGAAAAAATAAATAATGCAATATGCAATATATGAGAGCTCCTTGTGATTTCAGATAGATCGTTCCAAATTTTGATACACAAACTTTGTAAATACTATGGTGAAAATCGTAAACCTTTAAAAAGGCGTCAGTTTTGTTTCAATATTTAATCATTTCAATTAGTTATACCAGTTGGCGATTTAGTGAAACAGAACATTCAGATACTCCTATATATTTGTTCAGTATGTAATATGTTCAATATGATATAATGTTTGTTTTATTCAAAATTCTAATAGCCCTTAAGGCCTATGAGGTTACAAATAGTTAACACAATACAATGACAGGAAATACGAAATGAAACAACATAAACAAATGTACATATATATGTATATGGAGAAGATGATATAAATAGTGTCATATCATTAAATCATCTATTTTATACACATAGTATTTCACTATGTAATACAAAATATGAGTAAGCCTATGTGGCAGTAAAATTCACATTCCATGGATAGTGCATCTTTTAAATATTTGTATTTTATTTTATTTTACTTTTCTATTTTACGTATTATGAATATTGTTTTATATATTTTTCATACATTATCTGAACCTTTGACCTAGGATTGTTGACCTTTAGTGACTTGCACTTTGTCCACATACGTTTTCTGGCCTCACTAATCTCCACGATCAATGGAGTACTAGGAACCTTTTAGCTTTTTGTGCTTTGTGTAAGGTGCTTTGTGTCTGATCATTTCAAGGTCGCAACAATATCTGAGGTTCACTATAATAAGATAATAGGGCGTTTGCGAAAACATTGAGGCCACGGCCCTAACCTATGTGCTCTTGCGATATAGATGTCATGCTCATCTGTTCAATGAAATCTCGCATAATGTCTGAGCAGTTTTCATTATGCGTTTCGAATAAACCTCGAAAGATTAGATTATTTCGATTACCTCTGGCCTTTAAGTCAATCGATTTATACGCTAGTAGCGTCATACTTTTGATTGATGATTAGTAACAGCAGTTACCTGGTTAATTGTATTGCAGACAGATTCAAGATAACCATGCGACAATGATACAAGTTCTTGGGTAGCTGCTTGACCCGTTTTAATTGTTTTCAGTTCATCCAATATGAGATGAACTGTCGGAAGATTGCGGAGTGTTAAAAGTAGGAATACATTTACCGCTAGTGTTGCGCCTTTTGCTTTTGTTGAACAGCTCAAATTCGTCATCGCTTTGTAATTCATGTCCGTTACAACACAATGCTTAAAAACAGTTTTCCATTGTTTTTGAATGAACGCGACTACGATCACAAAGGAAAAAAATAATCCAAATTCTGTCAAATAATCCAATAAATTCTTAAATCACTCTCACATCGATGCGTATACTACATTCACAAAACATTTATTCTCCATTTTATCACGAGAATTTTGACTTATATACCAGTTTTTAGTTTGAAATATCATAAAATACCCAGATCGAATTTTTGCTTGCACTACCCGCCATTTCTTGACGTCATTTATATATGTATTATTAGATTTGAAAGTGATTGTCTACATACCGCCGAACATTCTCCAGACTTCCGTCTTTGACATGAAACAAAAGTGTTGATATCCTCTTCCTCTGTGATTTGATGGATCTTTCGTCGTTGGGGTGCTGTAACGATGACTTGGGAGTTGTCTCAATGCTACACTGAACCTAAAAAATAAATTGCACGCGGTTAGTCTTGATGTTTATCTTTCTTCTGTGTGCTTTTGCTACACATTTACTCATTACAATACAAATAATGTAAGCATTCATTGTAATTCTTTCTACAGCAAATGTTGTATGATGCTTCCAATATGATTGTGTATTAATGTCCAAACAGTTGTAACATAATATGTGTATTGTAAGGAAAGCACTTATGCTCTACTAAATTTCAAAGTTTTTTTTTAAATAAATAACATTCTCATTGATCGCTGAAGCAACGTAAGAAGAAAGCATATTCTGTTCAAAAGAGTAATGTATACTTAAAGAAAAAAGAAACGCAACTTTTTAGAGTCAATATATATGACGTGTTATTTGTTCAAATAATCTTTTGTTAGTCTGCCAGGATCGAAAATCGTCACCGATACCTCCACCATATTTAATTTTGAAAACTATTCTTAAATACATTAAATGCAAATCTAGTAAGATTTTCGCCTGAAGACGCCGTCAGAAAGCTGTTGAACGAAATTTCGCAGCGAATGGTGTCCATCCATCTTGAATATTTCAACGTCTGAGAGAAAGTGTATTGACCAACAACCGTCCTAAACAAGGACGTCCAGTTGTTACGTCACGTCAAGATGACGCGTATTATCCTCTCAAGCACCTACGTCAACACTTCTGTACACCAGAAAAAACACCGTAAACATAAGGGGTCCTCTTAACAATCGAATACGTGCCAGGACCATTTCTAGCCGAATACCCGCGTTATATGACGTAACGCTTGGTTTCGCTTATGAACGTTTATCTGACACTCAGATTCACACAAAACTATCTGAATATTAATATCAGACCTAAATACTGTGTACTAAAATAAAATTATATCTTTTATTTAAATGCAGGTCAATATATTTGATTCTTGCCAAGATATGTGTTTTTTAATACAGAGTTGCGTTTCTTTTTTCCTTTAGTATATTATGTTAAAACTCTTATGTCCCCTAGTTCCGGAAAATGGCCCCAGTAATAAGTCTCGATGATCCCAAATGTCCAGGATGTAATAACATTACTAATTTGTAGATTTGTGGATATATTGGACTAAACGGTATAAATACAGAAAGGGGATCGTTCGGCATGATTTCATTGAGTGTGTTTGTGACGTGTCATATACTGTGCAGCAACCTCCATGCCAGCTGTATTCTTCTTTAAAGTAACATAAAGTTGGGTTTAATTATTCCAGAGGATCAATACGTTAATATCACGCATAGCACGCTGTACACCCATCTTGAAAAAGGATCATTCAGCAGCAACGAACATATTCGATAGCCCCATCATATCAATCTATATGTTTATTTAAAGGCCATAGTATCCAGAAATATTCGGGTGGACAGACATTATTGAATGCGCATGCTGTTATCAGTGGTAATACACTTTCTTATCTTTACTATGCTGTGTTTGCCTAAAAGCATTGGAACGGTTGTGCAAACTTTCGATTGAATTAGTGAGGTAGGGATATCAAAATTATATTTTAGCTCTACTGGCCGAAGGCCAGCATAGCCTATGGGATGCCGAGTTGTCCGTCGTCCGTTCGTCGCCCGTCCGTCGTTAACTTTTGTCTCGTTAGTTTAATAATATTTTATTGCAGATATGTTACAAAACATCAATTCAACATCACAATATTCATAGAAACATATGCAAATGGATTGAACTACAAGTTATTACAACATTAGTTACAGTTCTCTCCATTTTGTCTCGTTAAGGCATTAGGGCCTTCATCCGATCTTTACCAAATTTTATCAGATTGTTAATATCAATGAAAGCTAGGACAATTTCAGTCTAACATGCCGTATTTTGTCTCGTTAAGACGATAGGGCTCTAATTTTTCTTCCGATCTTTACCAAGCTTCAAAAGTTTGTGAATTTCAATAAAAGCTCGGACAATTTAGATCAAAGTGCTGAAAGCACTGATGGACTAGGGACTTTGGCAGTTGAACAGTTCTGTTGAGTGTACATGGTGTAAGTGCATTTATGAACATAAGTTCTGTGTTCTGTGTCGAATTTGGTTCTGTGTTGACAACACTGGCGGAAAGCGTCTTCTTGACTTCGAAGGGATCATATTGTAATTATTAAATTCCGACGCTTGAACCGGATAGAAATATGGGCCGTATGAGTTATCCTTTTAGGAAAAATACATCTAATTTTATTATTGTTTACATATGTTTTTATTGTGATATGTATTCCATCATTTCTTAATTCGGAGCAACATTATTCATATCTGTACTAAGTCGGATTCGAAAAATATCTTCTCCTCTCGATTAATAGTGATCGCGGGTCAGGAAATCAACGCGTGATCAATTCAATCTATTGCGTCTGAAATGCCGCTTCTACAGCATAGTAATACAATTTGTAAATTCTGCAATTATAACATTTTGACGAAGATTTTCTTTAAGATTGTCTCCAAGGTGACGGATGTTCCATTTTCCCGCTGATATCGCAAATCTTTACCTCTATTCTTTTTTGCTGAAAGATAACTACTTTTTCTCAGAAGCATTGGTCCTTTCGACATTAATATGTAAATGAACTACCTGCAAATCTGGATGTATGGGGTCCAAACGGGCTTTATAATATTTTGAGATAAAATATATGATCTTGTTTCTTGTCTTAGTCATGTTAGTAGAAAAAAGTATAGGCCCAAACATCACAAACTTCAATTTTTTTTCCACACACAGCTTATTTACGATTTAGATGGTATTTGTCTGATCCGGAGAACTATTTCTTCTCTACACAAGGCCAGGGCCCCTATGAATATGCATACAGTGGGTGGGGTATGTTTACCAATGAAAACCCAATCATAATGACAGCTGAGGCTCTGTCTATTAGCGTAGTGATACATTACGTCAGTGACGATCTGTTGCGGCTTCTAGCATGCTCGAAATTTGTCGCCTGCTAAGGACTAGGGCTTGAAAAGCCCCTAGTCCACAAACCAACTATATCAAAAGAGAAACACCAGAGTTATGTGCCCTTGAATTATTGAAAAATTCCATTTTCAGCCTTGTGAACACTCTAGTGCCTTCTTTTTGTATTCGATCTGACCCAAACTTGACCAGAGTGTTGATATCAATGCAAGCTCGAGTTTGGAAACCAGCCAGATCGAACCAGTAACTCCGGAGTTATGATCCTTTTTCAATATCTGGTAATGTACACTGGAATCTCCAGGGGTCGTGGGTTCAAATCTCACCGGAGGCATATTTATTTTATTTATTTTTTTCATAAGAAACCTAAATATAAAAAGATCGGACAGGGAAAGTAGCATTCAAGGAGGACAGTCAACCACATAAGAAACCAAGAAGGCAAAATCAATAATAAATGCAAACGACATCACAAACACAAAAGGGTTGACAATAGGGCTACCGCCAAGATCAGGGTTACGATAATAAAATTTTGCAAAGGTTTTACGAAGTTTATGGTAACGGTAACCCTGATTGAGTAACTTTTTAGTTATACAAAGATAACGAATATTGAAGTCCTCAACTCGAGTACAAGCTCTGGAAAAACGAATAAGTTCAGACAAATACACCCCATAAGAAGTTGCTCGGGGAACATCCCCATCCAAGTGGGGATAATTAACAATGTCAAAATTAAAACCATTTCTTTTGTCATAGATTTTGCTAATTATTTTACCATTTTCAATCGAGAGATCTAAATCAAGAAAAGAAGCGTTATTATCAGATATATTAGCTTTGTTAAGCTGAAGTTCTTTAGGATAAATATAATTAACCATAGTTGGAAAGAAAGGGTTGTCAATGTTCAATATGTCATCCCGATACCGAGAGGTGTCATTAAAGGCTTCAATTACATCTGCCTGGGTATCTGGTGAAAGACTCAACATGAAATCCCTTTCATAGCAAAATAAGAACAAATCTGCGACAAGTGGTGCACAGTTCGTACCCATAGGGATACCAACAATTTGTCTATAAACGTATTGTTCCATACCTGACGAAAATATTATCTAATAGGAAGTTGAGTGCTTCACAAACTTCGTAGCAAGTGCACATAGTATAATTGTCTAAACTATCTTTAGTAAAAACGCTTTTATATTATTACATGCCAAAAATGTAGTATTTTCTCTAGCGAATGTTTTTTGAATAAAAGAGAAATTAGCTTGTCTTTAATAAGGTGATGTGGTAAGGTTGTATATAGTGTAGAGAAGTCATAAGTGCTTATTGATGAAACTTGACCTTTATTGAAAATTTTATCAAGAACGTCTCCTGAATTTTTTATAGACCAAAATAAATTAATCCCAGAGTTTTCATAAGTTTTATCACAATATAGTTTAACGTGATCTTTAACGGCAGTAAGAAAAGAAGTTAAAAGTTTGGAGATGTTTGTTGTGGTGCAGGCACTATAATTCGAAATAAAGCGAGCCTTATATAGATTTTTATCTAATTTAGGAATCCAGTACTTAGTAGGCAGTTAATTTGCTTATCGTTTACACAAGCCTTGAAAGTAGTGCACCAAGTGATATGTACGGAAACAACATCATCCTCAGTAGAATTAACTGGAGTATACGAATTGGTGCTGCCGAGTTCCAGAGATAAAACATTGACGTAATGTAGGCGTCAAACAATAATTACATTATTAGCTGCTTTATCTGCAGGAACTAAAACAAATTTATTATGAAATTCCTGAATTCCCGATTTTAAATTACGAAAGGAAAACCTAGGTCTCGGAGGAAGTAAAGAGGGGTTAGCATTATAAAAGTTAATATGTGTATCTATAATTTTCAGAATTTACTTTTTCCAAGTAGAAAGTGAGTTTGGGCCCGCATGTTCTCTACGACACCATTTGATACTAAAATATTCAATGGAGCGGGCGATCTGGGCACCCTTGGTTCATTTTTCTTTAATTGAGAGCTTATATAGGGACAAACTTAAAATATATTCTTCTCGGAAAGTACAAGAGCCAATGATTTAATATTTTGTATTTATACTCAGCTTATGGTCCTCCACCAAGTTTTGTTCAAATGGTCACCCTGGGGTCAAATTTGGACCCGCCCCTGGGTAATATGTCAAACTTGGTTGGAGTCTTTATATTAACGTTTATTTGTTTTAAAGCTAGCCAAACTTGAACCAAATACATCCATCCCCCTATATCTTGGTAATTAAAGACACTTTATAAAATAAAATTTTGATACTGCATTATCTGACACAATATCCTTCTATCCCCCACCCACCCCAACCCCTCACCCCCCACGAACACCCCACCCCACCCAACCATGGACATCATATAGCCAGTAGAGATATACGGGCTCTCTCGGGCCTCTTGTTTTCTCTTCATCTTCAATGCCTATAGACACTGCAGAGTATCCACAAAGAAGCCATTTTCACTTGTCTTTGCTTAAATATGACTCCTGTCTTTAAGGAGGTTGGTTGTGAAAGGACGTAAAGCTGAGATTTCTTTTAATTCGTATTGAAAGTCTCTTTGGTATCATTTAGATAAACAAATATCAAAAAAGTAGGTCATTACACTTTATTACCACTAGACATCTTTGAAGAAAATTTCACTAAATGGAGGAAAAATATAGTCATTGAAGATTTTTACAATTTTGTTCATAACATTACATTTATTGAAAAACAACGATTAATTTTCGACTACATATGTACATATCTTTCAAAAAAAGAGTATGATAATGGACCTTTGGAAACGGCCGAGCACGACACATACGAAATATTGCAGTCTCGGTTTGATTGAGACTGTTCATGAGCGGTAGTGAAATATGCTAGCTACCGCTCACGCCCTCTAGCCCCGGGTTGAGCAGAACTCAATATTAATAAAATCAACAGCATAAAATTTTAACCATCCCGAAGATGGCATGCATATGGCGGTGGACATGGAGTGTATTGCTTCTCCATGTCGTACGGCGTATGGTCCCAGTATCTAATAAAATTAAATGCCCCGAAGAGCGAAATAAACATAATGGAATTTAGTTGGGAGCAGCGGTTATGAAGCCTGCGTATAAAAAGCAGACAACATATCCTATGAGTGGTTAAACAATACCCAGAGCCTTTTATCGGCCGGAGTAGTGGAACCACCGAATCAAAAATTAAGTAAGAAAACAAAAGAAATTGAAAATGTCAAAACATACACAAACAATTGTAATCGCTCACTTGTTTTTACTAAAAATAATTCAAGATAAAAAAAAGTGTGTTCTACTGCCCAACGTTTTTTAAAACTTGTATATGACAAGGTCCTATAATATTTCTTTAAAAACAAGTAAACAAATATATAGGTCATCAGGCTTCTAATGATATTTTTTAACAAGTCTTTAAATTACCCACATTTTGGAGTTATTTTGACATTTTCACTGTAAAATAATGTACACACAGTTTTGAGATAGATATCGAATATAAAATTAGCTCAGTATCTACTTTTATATATCTATTCCACTATTAAAATAAAATCTTATTGTTTCTATAGCAAAAGGGTAAATTCTACTCAGCGCTACCCATAGCCCCTATTTTGTTGACAACAATAAATTATCACAAATGATGGAAAAATATGAAAAAACAAATTGCTTAAAATTTGATATGTTACCGCCTTAAATCCTACATTATATCCATTATTAGAGCAACAATTATTTTATCAAATTTGATAAAAAAATATGTTATCAAATAAAACTATGATTTAAAAAATAAAAATCTTAGACTTTAAAAGGCCAAAACTTACAAGCCAACATCCTTAAATACCCTCATGACTGTGCTCAATTATCTCAAAGGAACAATAAACAATTCATTGTAATTGGTTTTGGAATGGTTGACATTAGTAGATATTTAAAGTTTATCAAATTTGTTCATATTACACTTAAAATGCTCTAACATGATATTCATATTCGGGAAACACTTACTATCCTTTTTTCAATTAAAGATAAAAACAGTAGGCTACAAGTCCATACTGTACTCCAGGATATGGACAAACGGGTAAATAAATACATACATCAACCACACTGGCGGGAGCTTGTAAATTCTCGTCATGATCATCTTGAAATGTACTTGATTCTTCAATTAAGACTCTACACTGGACGGATGAATCATGTGCTTTTGATTTGCCCTCTGAACCATGTAAGATTGTATACAGCTGACTATACGAGAAACAGTAGAGTTTCGATATAAGTTCATGTTAAGGAACACACGGTTATTTATCATAGTACGGTGTCTTTCGCCGTATTCTTAATATTAAACTGATATTATTTAATCAATGTTCAATTAATGTAATGTATCAAAACATTAAATATTATACAATTATGGACTTTTCAGCTGTTATACATGATGTGATATGCATCAAAAAAATCATTATTGACCGAGGCGATAGCCGAGGTCAATAATGATTTTTTGGTACATATCAACATCATGTATAACAGCTGAAAAGTCCATAACTGTTTTATTATATAACCCTCAATTTATCATATTGTTGAAAACAGGTCAATATCAGAAAAAAACTGAAAACTGGTCAATATCAGAAAACTGGTCAATATCAGAAAAAAACAGGTCAATATCGCTAGATATTTTTTCTAAAAAATTACTTTTTAGCCAATGAAAACGCGTCTATTTATAGGTTATATAATAATGTAAATTAATCTCAAAATTAAATATTGTTTTAAAGTTATTCAGTCAAGTTCTTATTAGTATGTATCTATCATGTGGTAAACATTTTAGAAAATCAAGTAGTTTCTAAATTATATGTCCTGTTAATTAATAGGTTAAATGACATTTCGGCCGGTAAATGAGATGATGGTAAATTAAAATGTACGTTGTTTTTTCTGGTTATCAAATAGATAATTCACAACATTTGATTAACTTACCGTAATGGCAGATGTACATACGATAGGAACCAATTCCTGTAAAATGAATTACAAAATGTATTGATAACACGCATATCAGTTTAAATATAATACAGTCATATGGATTTAATGTTCAAATAATAATCTAAATTGTTCTATGATTTATGTTGTAATGCAGTCACTGTGTGTGTGTGGTGTGTATATATATATATTCTTTATATATATATATATATGTGTGTGTGTGTGTGTATTCGTATATAATCTGCGGTTGAGTCCATTATTAAATTCCAGGAATAAACAAAATGCGCTTTGATAATAACGGGAATTGAATGTTGAGAATAAAATAGTGTTTGTGAATTGGTTTCAAGCTTATTCAATGTGTTGATGTTAGGAATGGTTAAGGATGTTGGCTGGGCAAGTTTTGACATCTTCAAGTCTAAACATTTTATTTTTTAAATCATAGTTTTATTTGACAACAGAATTGTTTCATTTTTTGCATTCTAGTAGATATCGATATAATGTAGGATTTAAGATGGTAACATACCAAATTTTAAGTAAATTTCTTTTTTTCATATTTTTTCCGTAATTTGTGATCATTTTTTGTTGTCAACAAAATAGAGGGTATGGGTAGCTCTGAGTAGAATTTATCCTTTTGCTATAGAATAAATCAGATTTTTGATTTTCAGTAGTGGAATACATATATAAAAGTAGATACTGAGTTAATTTTATTTTCGATCTCCATGTCAATATTGTATGTACAGTATTTTACAGTGAAAATGTCAAAATAACTCCAAAATGGGTGTAATTTAAAAAAAATCATTAGAAGCCTGGTGACCTATATATTTTTTTTACTTGTTTTGAAAGAAATGTCATAGGACCTTGACATATTCAAGTTTTAAAAAAAGTTGATCATTAGAACATATTTTTTTATCTTGAATTAATTTTTCGGTAAAAACAAAAGTGGGTGGGGTACGGTCAATATATGTTTGCTTTTTAAAGTAAAAAGACGAATGAGGATTACAACTGTTTTTGTATGATTTGAAAGATATGTATATATGCAATCGAAAATTAATTGTTATTTTTCAATAAACATAATTTTATGAAAACAATTGTGAAAATGTTCAATGACTATATTTTTCCACTTTTTAGTGAAATTTTGAAGTTAGAAATACGTCTAGTGGGGAAAAAAGTGTGGTGACCTAGCCTTTTTTTGATAATTTTGAATCTAAATAATACCAAAGAAGCTTTAAATATGTATTAAAAAAAATCTCATCACTACGTCCTTTCCCAGCCAACCTCCTTAAATAAAGAAAGTTGATGCATTCAGCACCCTTTTCATCAGTTGGTATACGTACATTTCAGCAAGAGTGGTGATATACATTCGCCAGTATTATATGTCTTGTGTGTATTATATTTTTTCCTCCGTCATATGCCAGTTTGTCATTTCAGAACTATGTGATAAATAGAAGACGTCGCTTATATAGTTCTTGCTGGTGAAATGAAACTCATCAGACAGAGCTGTAGCGTATTTTACTATGTAAAAGTAGTATTCGCAGAACACAGTCAATCAATACCAAGCATTCAAAATATAAAGTGTTTGGCAGTAGGGGACCCACCTTAGTTTACAATGAATACAAATCATACGGCAAACAATTCATGCTATGTCCTTATTTTTATTAAATATCCTGGTAGTTATTCTCGTAAATCCATGAAGTTTAAAGATGTGATATAGTTAAACATTTATTAGAGCATTAATATAGCAAAACAGGGTGTATTTTGTATTTCCTATGCTCTGTTAAATTCCTGTCCGAGGATTGTATATATATGGAAATAAATAACGTAGACCTTATTGACTTAACTTTACCGTCACACAAATATTTATAGACTTAGCATGTGAATGAAATAGTGTAGCTGTAATATTTGCAACAACGCGACATAAATGAGTCGATATGATGATAAAATAGAGATACCGGATTGTTGATTGTACACTGACCTATATGTAAACAGATTATAAATTTGGATATTTTAAATTGACTGGGAAACTAATTGTACTTATGTAAGGTAATTATAGGTTATTGAACTTTCCTTATAACGGTAGATGTTAGCTATCATTGTACAAACAATGAATATCTACAGGGCAATCTGGCAATCGGTATATACTATCTGTTTACTATTATACCGTATGAGCCTCGATGATGATTTAAATGTTCATATGCATACCTCATATATTCATGTAAATGTGAAATGGGTGAATAAAATATATTGTATTGTATTGTCATTTTTTTTATTTGACAAGAGTTTTACATAATTATGGTCAGCTTGTTAAACATTATACAATTGTATGAAACAGTTTATTAATTTTAAAAGTTTCTTTGGACAATTATTTAATTTGATAACTTTTTTATTCACATGTTTATTCTTTCGGGGATTCCTATATTTACATTATCTCGGTTGTACAGTTGCGTAATAGTAATGCACCTGCGAAACTGACGTGAATCCCTGGCGATCCATTTTGTTACTCACCGTTACGATATCGCTACCCCTAGATACCCGTTTAGATTCTAGATGTCTCGCGTGTACGTTAAGGACATCTCCTACAGATTATTCATATGTTTCCCTATGACAAACATGTTTTAAGATGTGTTACATAAATAGAACGATGTTTTTAAGAGTATTTCAGCTTTAAAAATAATAAGCCACCAATTTGGTTTCTGGGATAATTTAAGATACATATATCATGTATATGATTCATATTCCATTTCTGAGAAACCCGTACAACCTAAATCAGGCAAAAAACAAAATAAAATATCAAATCGAATTATATGAAATTTATTCAAGCTTTATATCTATGTATATAAGAAGACAAATGCATGATATATGTTGAAATAAAGGGGCATATTACCTTGCATATTCTCGGGAAAATGGTATATTTTGACGGGAAGAAGAGACATTTCGGGGGCGGGGGGTGGGGGTGGAACGTATTTCCTGTTAACAACTTTGTTCTTCAAAAAATATGTATTGTTAGCAAATATAATCGTGTTCTTGAAGATAACGACATAAATCTCATGTTAACAAACTTAACCCTAACATTTCTAAACGCGAGTTTTGGAGCAATTAAACACAGACTTTTTTTCTTTAACTGTTAAGTTCTATATATTATACCTTTTTTATTTAAATAGATTCCACATGTGTAAACATAGCATACAGTCATCAAGTTAATGTTTTAAGTTAATGTTTACCTTTTAGACAGCCATGTATGTGTTAAGTATGAAAAAGTTATAGTGGCTAAACCAGTAAATCTCTCCGTGGTCTGTATCAAAGTATCGAGACTATACTTGATTTTAATGTATAAATAACTTCATTATCTAAATAGTTAGCTAGGTTGTAATAATAAAATCTAGTAATCTATATATTTATATATAATATAATAGGAAATGTCCTTCAAATAGATTCACGTAATATGCAGTTCCGATTAATGACCAATAATTGGGGTATGTTTTAAAGTAACTTTAGAGTAGTTTAAAGTAATTATCCCACCAACAACAGGTAAATATTACAACATATGTACACCGTTTCTAGAACTACTGACGATATATAACTTACATATTTTGAGAATCTAAACTCTGTAGAAAATATAAACGGCTTTAACCAGCCAGACCAAACCCCAAAAATGGGTCGTCGAATTAAGAGTTACCAACTCATAATTCATTTTACGCATATAAAATCAAATGTATTTTAAGAATCCGTTAATAAACCTATACTTTTAATCGGCACATATACATTAGTATATGAGTTGAACAGCTGGACAGAGTTTTGATAAACGGTTTTGTAGTGCAGGTTTGGCGTTATTTGGCAGGTTAGTTTGTTAAGGTTAACGAGAAGTCATGAATCGAAATACGAAATAAATGTGTGCTGTGTAAATTACAGAAGCGTCATTCGAGTGCTGCATACTCGACGAAAATAATAGAAATATCGAGTACACTCATTAATTGATATTTTTTCAGCATCGGTGTCAGTTTTATGTAAAATAAATTGGATTTAACAGCAATTTTCAAAACAGAACGACGACCGTTCAAAATAATAAAGTTAATAGTCAGTAAACTACTTACATATTCGTTACTTCCCTAGTTTTTAAATGAACTGTTTGATAATTTGATAATGATCGCTATATATGTATGATCATGTTTAATTATATAGGTAAACCAAATATAGTAGTATTCAAATACAAATCAATGAAACACAATCGAAGTTAGTAATGCATATTAATGTATATATGTTCTGGAGGGGATTTTTTGACGGGCGGGAAGCGCCGGGGGCGCGGGGAAGGGTGAGAGGTGTTCAAGGTACTTTTTAGTAGTAATGTGTATGTTCTAATGCACCATGGAAACCTACAGTTTCTTGTTTACATTTCAAGAATTAAGATTTTTCAAAATATATAATATAGTGTCTTTCCGGTATTTAGTTACAGTGGCATATAGGCTTTGGATCGATCAGTTAACAATGATGAGAAGTGTTGATGCAAGTGATTATTTAAATATGTACTACAACAAAGGAGATCCTTCTGAGGCAAATAATACAGAGAAGGAAGAAAGTAGCAGACTCTTGTATTGATGCAAAACCTCTCACGACCCTTGCACCGGGTTATCGGTATTCTACTATATAGTCATACCGACAGTCCTCGCTGATCTCAAAAGTTCAATAAGTAAACTATTGCGTTTTGACTAGTGTCAAGAGCCTTACCTTGTTTTTCTGATATCGAGAATACCGTTAACCATATTACAGAAAGAGTTTTTTTTAGACATCGTAAATATATCATTACCGATATTTGAAATCAATTCCGTTAAATTAGCTATAGGCCCGGCGTGGAAAATGTTGACCACTAATAATCGCTTTTTCGGTAATAGCGGCGATTACCGAAAAAAGTAAAACAAATCCACAAGTAAACTGTCACGAAAGTCGTGAAAACGTGCAAAGCACGAAAAACGAGCCAGAGACGTGCAAAGCACGACAAACGAGCCACAGTGATTCGCGCATAGCGCGAAGCCCCGAAATTAAAAACGCACACATTTATATTACCCCTAAGAAGCCCCACATTATTCATCTTTACGACTTTGTGTCGACCGCGTTCTTCAAGTCCGGAGCTTACCTCCTCCGGCCTGCTCAGATTTTTTCAGTATTTTGCAGTATGATTCAGACCTTCATCAATAACCGTATTTTCAAGTTAATTAAATGTACATTTCTTGCTTTTTACTTGTGAGAAGCAGTATCAAGTAGGGCTAACTGGTGCATCAGCAACTGACGTTAAACATTACTAGTTATTAGGATTCTTGACAGGGGACATGGGATCACATTCCCTGGCTGGAAATTATATTCACCCGAGCCGTTAGCCAATTTCCCCGTAACGTGCCTCTAACTAGACGTTGTTTATTTTAGTGACGTCATCGCATTAACGTCGTTATATCTGGCGGATTTTTTCATAAAATAAACGTATTTTATCACTATGTTAATGTTTTATTATCTGTAAAATTGCAAACAAATATATACTTACGATTATTTCAGACCTTTACACACAATGGAAAGCACAGAAAAGCAATAGAAAGGAAACAATCGGCGGTTTCCAAAACGAATCGGCAACGTTATCGTCGCCATTTTACTTTTTTGTATTGCAGGTATGGGGTATATATCACATATTTAAATAAAAAGTGACAACATATATAAACCATTCATCCAATTTTATTAAGCCAATAAGAACAATTGTGAATTGTATCCACTCGCATTTCCCACTTCGCTTTGCTTTCCTTCTGCCATAGCTTACCCTTGAAATATTAATTTGTCCAAAAGAAATTCCAGCAGCTATGCTGCAATTTCTTGTTTTATATTATTATGTAATTGTCAACAATCAGAACAAATTTATCATAAAAGATTTGATCACTAGATAAACTAGTCATCATGAGACAAAATTAACATGTTTTTAATGTTGGCATCTGTGTTGTATAATGTTATAATATGAATATGACAGACATCTGAAATAGTACGTGTAATGGATCACTAAATAGAATGTGTTTCATGATTAGAATGTGAGGAATTGGGAAAATATCATAGTTAGAATATGAAGAATTGGTAAATTATCATAGTTATAAACAAAAAGACAACTAAATGATAATATAATAGCAATTGGATTGAAATATTAGCATCTGTGAAGGTAATCTCAGATGTTAGCAATGCAATTACATTAAAAGAAGGGTTTAATGTTAGATGATTATATATATATTGTTCTATATGAAATCTGATCAGTAGTTCATGAGAATAAGTAGTAGTGGAGCAGACATATTCAAACTCTTTAGAAGATGATTCAGTTAAAAGTTCATCAACTCTGTTTAATGATTGAAGAGGTGTTGCTTATTTTAAAATCAGACAGCACCAAAAAAAGATACATATATAGCTGTACACACAAATAGTTATTAATATTCAAACACAATTTCCTTTATATGATTCTTATAATTACTATTACTTACTGAACAAATGCAAGTTATGTAGAAAAACTAACGGGGCTCCGCGAGCTTTTAAAAAATCAAGATTGTGTTTGTCCCTTTAATAAAGTTAACATCAATCAATAATTAGTGACGATAATGATTTGGAACAAGCTGTATTTGTCTGCTGAGAACAGATTTAGAGACCGTCTCCCTGAAATTTGCATCTAATTATTGTAGTAAAAACCAGTTAGAACCAGTTCTACGCGCATGCACAGATCATAAGTCGTAGACTGTATCCCTAAACTTGATACGTAATTCAAGTGGTAGAAGACCCATAAAATGCCTGTATACCAATTTCACTACGTCCCGGTTGTTTTATGAGCAGTAAAATGACGTTGATACACAGTCCAACACCCATAGCAGCTTTCTGAGTACGGGATAAATATAGCCTGAGCATTGAGGCTCCGGCAATCACTTAACATATCTTGAGAATCCGACCTCCAAGGACACAATATAAGCGGCTTTAACCATACAAGTCAAACCGCAAAAACTGGAGCGTTGCGTCGCATATTCAATCACGGATATTTTAAGAACCCGTGAATAAAACTATACTTTATATCGGCACATATACGTTATTATATGACCTAAATACCTGGCTAGAGTTTGATAAACGGTTTTTTAGTGTAATTTTGCAATTATTTGGCAGGTTATTTTCTTTTACGAAAATACAATTACCGTTATCTGAAATACAATTTCCGTTAATGGTAATTGTATTTCTGTTAACGGTAACTGCATTCCGCTATAGGAAATTACCGTATAAAAAACATTATCTTAACGATTTAGATTAAAGTGTTTATTTTACAGATCGTTATCACAGTCATATAAGCTGCAAAAATAACAAACCATTGTTATTTAAATACAATACAGCGATGAATGGGATTCCATAGATTCAATTACGCATTTAATTAAACATTACAATATGTTTATCAAATGTATGAAATATCTCTTTCTATTTCATATAATCATCATCCCGTTAAATATAATTTCCTGAACTTGTCTCTTAAATACTCGGCAGTATATCAGTCATGTATCTTGACAGATACGTAGTTGTTGGTATATTCATTAGTCATTTTTTTACGGAAATATACAAAATTGTAATCGTTATATAGTAGTAGGTACAAAAGTGATTTAAGGAAATTACCGAACTAGTCATTCATTAGTCTACAAGTGTTTTGACGATTTACGGAAATTAGTGAACCAGTCTCACATTTTTTTACAGAAATATACGAGGGTTAAATCGTTATATAGTAGTAGGTATAAAAGTAATTGATCGTATTGGTCCAGAAATCGTTTACGGAAATAGACGAGGTTTACCGAACGTTTACGGGTTTCTTGAAAAAAGTGAATAGTCCGCCATTTTGGTATATGGAAGTTTTGATACATTGTAGAAGTTTGGATACATTCAGGTATCACTAAACATAGAAAAATGGCTTCCGCTCAATAACTTTAATTACGAATGATATATTGGCCTGAAACTTAATGTGTACGTAGCTTATATGAAAAGCAATTTTGGGATTGTATTTGGGGTCAAGCTCATGGTCACTGTTATTAATCAAAGCACTGAAAGTTCTGAATGCGGCGGTGTTAGTGTAACGGACTAAATCTGAATAAAATAAACATGCCATAAAAAAGTGCAGGAAAAATTAATAGAAATGTTGGAAAATAGCGCCCGACGCGAGATGTTCTTGCCATTTTTGCATCTTGTCAATTGGTATAGCGTTCAGATCCGAAATGCCCCGCTAGTCGCTACCTTTCTGTTCTTGAACAACTAGACCCTGAACTCTACAATCTATGAAAGTTCGAATCCGATCGTAAATACAGGCGATATAACGATATCAAGATGTCTATATATGCTAATAACAATCCAGTGGTGCTTAAATATGTCTCTTCATTTCGTTTTATCATTAATAATGTTTCACTGACATCGTTAATCACTAAACACTTTCAAATAGTTGTTGCTATATACAATAATAAAGCAATAATCATGTTGTTTTCAAGTTCTATCTGAAGTAACATCAAATAAAACAATGCCGTAACCAGAACGTTTTTCCCCAATATGATCAACTATTTTATTAGGTTAAACAAGGCAAATTCTATAGACACAATTGATATATTGTCTTTTGAAATATTATATAATAGATAGAGTAAATTAACCAACGAGAGGAAACCATACTCTACGAGTATTTCAGTTATTCTAGCTGTTATTCTGACAGGTGCTTTTTCCGATTATACGATTTACCCCTGTGCTATTACATAGAGAATTTTCAGTGACCATGGTACAAGTAATAGACTGAGTATGGTTTCATTGAGTTGGTTAATTTAAACCGAGATGGGCATAGCCCATCCAGGTGTTTAAATTAACCAACGAGATGAACCCACAATTCTATTTGTTTTGTAGCCTGTCCATTTCAGCTCTATTTCAGTTATTCTAACTGTTATTCTGACAGGTGTTATTTTCAATTAAAAGATTTACACCTCTGCTATTACATAGAGAATTTTCAGTGACCATGCTACAATGTTTTCCTATTAAATACATAGCTCTTCTTAGTTTAAGTCAGTTCTTCTCATTACATTCAGTTCATGCAAATCCGGAGGCACTATTTATCTACGCGGAGGCATATCATTTAAATGCTGTTCGGCTGCCACGTATGTGCTATTTTTAGCTCAGAAATATGGCATACCTTCAATTTTTGGTATACGATTTTGTTGACATTGCAGCGGGGAGTTTGCTTCCATCCGCACATATAGAAAATGGTTTCCGCTCAATAACTGTAGTTAAGAATGAGATATTGGAATGAAACTTTATGGTTAGGTAACTTATATGGAATGGAAGCTTTGGATTGCATATGCAAAACTACCTTCTTCAAAACAAAACACTCGCATATAACTGTCCACATATATAACGTTTACGTTATATCTTGTTATATCTCCACATATATAACGTTTACGTTATATCTTGTTATATCTCCACATATATAACGTTTACGTTATATCTTTTCTTGTTATATTATGATGTATATTTCCGATAAGTATATATATTACCGTAAAAGTTTAAAAAAAAAGTATGCAACTGAACACATCTCAAATCTATGCTTTACTTTATTACAAAGAATACATTTTGTTTGCTTGGTGTTTAACGTCATTTTCAGCACATGTTCAGCTATGTATGAGTGGTGAAGGCAGACCAACGACTTCTTCCTGACTAGAACCTGTACTGTGTATATCCCGCCATTCGTAGACTCGCCACTTCCTCACGTTCGTAAGTATAACTTTCGTAAGGCTGGAAATAAACTAAACTAATTAAAACGTTCGTGTATTTAATATTTAATTTATTTATTCTTTGAAGTAGCATAACATAAGTGATGACATGTTCAATATGCGTTCACTGAACAACACTATGCTTCGGCGTATTTGCCGTCTATACTTTGCGGAGTAAGGTTTTGTACTTTACAACGATATACAAATCAATTGTTGAATTAACAAATATAGGATATCATATATGTACATGTATATTACATTTTATTACTGTTCGCATTTTAGTATAAGAGTAAATGCAATAAGCATTTTATAATATCAGAGTTATTGACTTCACATAAGTATTATGATGTTATTAAGTAATTTAATTTTGGCCCATTAATTGGTCCAAGAACTATTATAATGGCCCAACCCCAAAAGCTCGACTAATATGAAAACACTTAAATAATAAAAAAGTATTAATTAACTAATACAATTGCTTTGGCATAATTTACATTTGTTTCATTTATAGTGTGATTAAGGAGCATGAATGACGTAACGTAATGCTTGTCTTGGCGAGTGCCTTCATATTGACATTGTTTCTTTCATTTTGGCCGACTTCCGGTTCGTATTGGCCGAGTTTGCGTCGTATTTATACATTGATGTCCGAGTAAAGGTAAAACAAGGCTAATATAGTTTACTGTGCATTTCAGGGTACCTATGCGTCGAATATGAATCTAGATTTGTTTTGATTTCTTTCAATATGTTTTCATACCTGATATGATTGAATAGAATGAAAACGGACGCTCCTGAATCTGTTTTCAATCTTCGAGTAGCCATCCTCTAAGCTTCACAAAGTCAAAAAATCATTTTGAACACCCATGTTTACACGTAATTTTATTGACAGCCGAAAACCAAAATGGCGACAGCGGAACATTCCATTTTTTTCTAGGGTAGGGTGACTTAAAAAATCAGTTGACCACTAGTGGTTTAAATAACAAAATATAAATGCAGTATACTATTTACCTAGCCTTTATTTGCTAGATATAATATTTTTCATTCCAAAATAAAGGATAAGTATGATCGATTGCCGGAGGTGCTGAACATTGAACAACAACAACATCACCCTGCATTAACCTACGTATTACTTGGTACATCCGAACCCTAGAAACAGACATGCGCAGACGACAATTTCTAAAAATAAGGCCGCCATGTTGTTTTAATTTTTAGAATATAAACAATGGGGTCAAAATGAATTTTAGGCTTTGTGAAGCATACCGGATGGCTATGGCAAGATTGTAAACAGATCCAGGAGCGTCTATTTTCATTCTGTCTAACCATATCAGGTATAAAAACATATAGTAAGTAATAAAAAAAAATATCGATTCATATTTGACGCACAGGCACCCTGGAATGCATAGTAGTTAATAGTGTCTCGTTTGCTTTGGACTGGGCTGATTGTTACTGAACGTTGATAAGGACCGAGGCACTACGTTCAACTGTAACGTAATGGAAACGTTTCTTGTGTCAACATAAAAACGACATTGTTATCCAAGTTTCTGTGAAAGAATGGAAGAGCCACTCACCTACTGATTGCAAGAACGAATTGTTCATAGAAAATCGCCTGACGTTTAAGCTTCATATGATAATTTCACGCCAAATAATCATCCGCACAAAGTAAATATGAACGACAAGATACGAAGTTCATCAAAGCATATGGAAATAGCACGATTACAATAAAAACATAATACTTAAATTCATAGCAATCGACAAAATATGAACGTATACAATAAAACGGTTACTGAATATTTATGGCAAATATTTCTTGGAATTTGTCGTTGTGGCACAGGACAACTCGCAAGCTCATCGCCCTTTACCAAACTCATTCGCCGAGCAAATTCAAAAACCTATAATACGAGTATATTCATATAATTATGTTCAGTCTTCTGTGATGTGTATCACACCTGGTGTTTAAGAACCCATGTATGTCAATGCAGAAATCATATTAAATGATATTATGACGCTATTAATTAAGTGTTTTCATATTGGCCCAGTTATTGGTCCAAGTACTGTCATACTGGCCCAAGGCCGAAGGCCGCGGGCCAATATGACAGTCCGAGGACCAATAACTCGGACCATATGAAAACACTTAAAAATAACAATTTTATTAATTAAATTCAACTACAGTAGAATTTTATTTAAATAACATTTTTTTGACATGATTTGCGTTTATTTATAGTAGCGTTAATTATATTAATTATATGTCGCTAAGCGAGCGTTAATGACGTCACTTAACGTAAATGACGTTACTTATAAGCTCGTATAGGCGAGTTTCTTCATATTGGCCTTGTCTTTTCATATTGGCCGACTTCTCGTTCATACTGGCCGAGTTTGCGTCGTATTACGTGTAGAGTTTCTAGTAAAACACGGCTAATATAGTTTAGTTAATTAATACAAGTATGTACTGCTATACAAACAATAAAACGATCTGCGACACATTAAATCACACGTATGTAACGCATGAATTATTATTTGGTAACTTAATTCGACGCTGCAGTTTTGGGGTTTGGGCCTGGCTGGTTATAGCCTATTATATTGTGTCTTTAGAGTTTTGGTTTTCCAAATATGTAAGTTATAGAGATATCTAATTGTCACTAGGTTTAGGTGTAAAATGTGCCTGATGGCAGAATACGGACTTTAAAGTAAAACACCAGTACTAAGGGCGTGAGAGTTGTTGCAATTTACATGTAAGGAAACATATGCAAACGCATACTGACAACGCTTATGAAACTTGACCGCAATGTTTCTCATATTTAAGTTATTTTGTCGATGATACGTACGCTATTCAAAATTATTCATATTGCACGTGCATATACCTCAACCGGAACAATATCGTTTTTGTCGTTTCATTGTAATCAAAATTTTCAAAACTGTTAGAACGCGACTAAAATTCTACCTAAATGGATATATATAAAACAAATCTCTTTTTGAAATTTTTTAATTAGCTCTAATTGTTTTTGAGTGATGCCATTTTACATCTGTCTATCGGTCGTAAAACAATAAAAAGAAATTATTCACAGATGCATTATGTATTTAGAAAATTGACTTTTATGAACAGATTTAGTGATATTTCTTACTAATCTGTGGGAGCCTTCGAGCTCAATATTTCTTTAAAGTAAATATCGAGTATGTGGGAGCCTTCTAGCTCAATATTTCTTTAAAGTAAATACGGAGTCTGCGGGAGCCTTAAAGGCTTTAAAGTAAATACCGAGTATGTGGGAGCCTTCTATCTCAATATTTCTTTAAAGTAAATACGGAGTCTGCGGAGCCTTCGAGTGCAATATTTCTTTAGAGTAAATACCGAGTCTGCGGGAGCCTTCGAGCTCAATATTTCTTTAAAGTATGTACCGAGTCTGTGGGAGCCTTCTAGCTCAATATTTCTTTAGAGTAAATACCGAGTCTGTGGGAGCCTTTGAGCTCAATATTTCTTTAAAGTAAATACCGCTTAAGCTGACGCTAGCGACCATGGAAGATTTTGCACCTTTCTGATATGCATTGTGCTCACTTGTTTGTGTTCTTGCTCCAACTGGATTCTCTTTTCAGAAAATATTGACATTCACACTAGTGTGAATGTTTTAATGTCTGTTTAGTACAGTGTGGCGGCACTGACTACGAATTAGTAGTTATTGCGTACTGTAACGTCCGTTGGGGTCTTAGAGCCAATATTTAAGGTGTTAAAGTAGAATACCGCGTAAGCCGGTGTAAGGGCGTGGTGGAAAGTCTTGCTCATCTTTTTGTTATACTTATATTGCTGACTAGTTTGTAAACGGAAATAGCACGATGGGAATTTATTTATTTACATTGTATCGACGTTTTAATGGCATGAAAACAGGATAAGGGTGAGGTTTGGCGCACCTATCACCTGATTTAAACCCACAGCGATCTTTCTTTGCCACTAACCGTTCTAATGCGGTAAACCCTTTGTAAACTCCTTGTATTTGTGATTTACCTTATATGTATCCTTTTAATTCTTGTTTGTTTCCTTCCGTTTGTTTGGTTGTCTGTGGTCCTGGAATGCTACATTTCCTGTTCGACTTTTATTTCTACGTGTACTTCCATTGATCTTCACATTAGAGTTCTTTTGGGAATGTGTGGCGGCTGTAAAATGTTGCATGACTATACATTAGTAGTTTTATTACTTACTGGTATTTTGGGGACTTCAAATACACTCTTTGTGTCTTTAAAATAGAATACCGCTGGAGCCGGTACTAGGGTAATATGCAATGTTATACATTATGCCACCGCTCAAAAACAGAGTCTGAGTCTATACAACCGAGTTTACTACTTCTCTTTACTTGGTGCGTTCGTTGCTTCCAAGGGATTCACCTTTCAGTATTTATTACCCACAATGTACTTGAGGTGGAACAATTTCCGAATATTGTTCTTGTTCTACTTATATTGCCGACAGTAATAGGAATATAACAAAACGCGTAGCATTTCAAACAAAAAATCTCGTCAGCAACCACATAATGTTAAATATGACAAAATTCTTCATGCGTGTGCCTCAGTGGTTGCCCAGTATTTAGTTTGAAATATTCGTCGGCATAGATGTTTGCCACTGAGCGTGTCGTGTATATTTACAAACTGAAGAACTAAAAATACGTCCCACTTAATAAAGTTTCAACCTGTTTCATTTTATCAGTAATTATATTTGTTTTATTTCTGGTCAAATATAATGTTTAATAATGAGTAAATGTGATCTAGCGACTGCATTCATGTTGTAAAATGAATGAAGTATCTGAAAGCAAGTTACGCTCGAAACTGAAAATGTCATTATCTGGTGTAACTTCCTCTTGCATCAATACAAACCTGACATCTATACCACATGGAAATAACACGTTGTAGAATAGCTGCCTAACTTGTCTATAGGGACTAAGTCAGTCGACATCGATGGCCAGTCCATTATAACAATTCCATGTTTTTCTGCAAAAAAAAAGAATTGTCAGTCTTGCTTGATGCAGACGAATATTTTCATATATATAGTTACCATAACCGAACAGAAAGTGACGTCGCAGAAAAGGTACTGTCACAAAATGTCACGGGAAAAGCGTATTGGTCGTACATAGCTCTTGTAAGTACCTGTTAGTTACACCCTAAATGTTCGACGCGTATGCATAGCGTTGTATAATATGGGCATTAGTTGACATGCATGTGTGCATTCATAACTTAGTGAGTGTAATATACGAGTGATTTGATAACGTTGTATATTACATGTATATGGGGCATTGGTTAACAGCGACGTACATGGCGTATACATGGCGTTGTAGAATATGTATACATTGATACTCATCATTAGTACAGCTTACATATATTTATTAAATAATGATTTGTTTGGGTAATGATAATTATGCAAGATGGTTATGTTTATAAACCGACATCTAAAACGCATGTGTAATTACAGCCTAAGCCATCCAGGGTTGGATATATGCCATCCAGGTTTGGATATAAGCCTTCCGGAGTGGAGCTAAGCTTCCACGCATAACGTTAAGAGCGGTGGAGACGGTCCCCGTACCTGCGCAGCATGGCCAGGTACTCGTAGCAACAATCCCCGGGACACGAGGTGGGCCCGTTATCAGTCCTCACTGGAGGAACATCATCCACAACCTCAGTGGAGGTTAATCATCATATATATCGCGTCATCAACCCTTATAGAAGGCATTTGATGACAATCACTCATTGGATTCGCGCATCATCATCTTCATGAGCTCTCGCGCATCACAGTTATCGCGCTAGATCATAGATCAACATTGTTATAACTTTAACAACACTTTAGTGTCGTATATAATCAGTCGACACATTCAGTATTTCATCTGTGTATTTGCTTGTTTTTCTAGATAATTGTATATTTTAAAAGTTGCATTAAACTTATGTAAAGGCATTCACCGTCATTGATTCTTTCCTGAGCCCCAACCACTAGGGTCATCTTGCGACAGGTACAACAACGGGTTATATGACGTCAATTAACGGTTGACTGGAGGTTCAACTACTTTTAAACAGAGTAACTTAACCGACAGAAATAAACTTAATCACAGATTGTATGACGTCATTAACGTAAGGATCCGCGTTCTGTTTGAACAGAGTCAACTAACCGGAAATAAAAAATGTAAATACAAAGGCTGGCATTTGTAAGTGCAAGCCAAATTATGGCGATATTTAAAATAAAAATCAGAATATATGAAATAATATGAAAATGAAAGTAAGTATATTGTATACCAGATGACTGAAGTCTGTATTACTTGGCCGTCTTGTTTGGTAACATAATAAAACATTAGTATGTTCCCACTGCACATTTTAAAATATCGTTAAAACGACTAATCGTAATATATTAAAACTACGATTAATTTTTAAAGTATATTTTAAAACTCTTATATAAGCGGTTTCGGTAGTTCAAATTAAGAGTATGAAAGGAGAAATTTGGAAACCGCTGTACACGAAAAATACATATAATATTGCAGTCTCGGTTTGATTGAGATTGTGATAAATGCCTGCTACCGTACACGCCCTCTAGCCATGGATAGAGCATAACTCAATATTTAAAATGTAAATAGTACGTAAATTTGAACCATCCCTAATGGTTTGAACCATGCATATGACCTTAACATGAAACCTTCAATGAGTTATTTTTATACCATTGCATAACTTGTGGCGTGTCGTCCCAGTTTTTAACAAAATGCTTAGAACTAAACGAGAAAACAATGGGCTAAATAAACACAATGGAATTAAGTTCGCAGCAGAGGTTCTGAAGCCTGCTTGTCACAAGAAACCGCAAAAAGACTAAATTAAAAAGCAGAAAGCATATCCTAACGGTGATTATAAAAAACTCAGAACCTTTTAAAGGTTGGCGAAATGGAACCACCTATTCGAGGGTTTAACGTTTTAGAGTTTGTCCGTCGATGTGTTAACTGGATATGAAACACCATTTCAGTACATTTCAATTCATTATCCTGTATACAAGGTCAACATAGGTGACATATTAGTCATTACGCAATATCACATGTAGAGCAGAGTTGACGAACATCTCATGTTACTATTATAAGATAGCATACTATTGATTAATTGAAAAATAAACCGAACTGATCAGGAAATTATGATATGAGTGTCACAGTGATATGACATGTCCTATATCAGATCATATCAAAATTTCGGAACAATGTTCAAATATAATTGTGTTGTTATCTGACGATAATTTCGTACCATGACAGTGTTTCAGAATGTTCATAATTCATATACAATATTACAAAGTTTTAACACATTTATTTTGTCTCTTAAATCTAATCACTGCATTTTTGATTTGTGTTATTCAAAGAATTTTTCAATTGAGTTATGTTATTTTGATTCACTTTGGCCATAGTAATATCGTTACACCTAAGTTTATTTACAAATGAAATACAGTATGTCTAATTGTCACGTTTCATGTGCATGTATGTGGTGTGCTTTTAACTTTCATTTTACACAAATCGTATTTTACTGTTATGAAGTGTGAGTATGGAAAGCTAACCACCGGTATGTAATTCGATGTGTGACTATGTTTGTTTGTTTGTTTGAATGCTATTTTACGTAATTTTAGCGCATGTTACGCCAACGATATATGACGGTCGATTTGTTTTGTGATAGATGCAGACCACCCAATTTTCTGGGTAGATCCAGTACTGTATACCTCCCGCCATTCGTAAGAATCACACTTTCTCAGAAGTGGGACTAAATCGCTGTATTAAACTATTGACAGTGGGTAATGTACCTCAGGCTAATTTAAAAGGCATTTTGATGGTTTTGAAATCATGTCATCTCATGTACCCTAACGAAAAAAAATGCACGTATAAATCGATTCCTAAATATGTATGTCGTAGCACAAGAAAGTTGTGGTTTGGGTGTTACACAAATTATATTTTAGTTAATATTTTACGAATTATTACTCTTTATAATGTTTTCTTTTTCGTTTTACATGCAATCCGAATAGAGTACCAAATTAAGTTTGAAAGCACCGTTCACTGTAAAAAAGTACATAAATATCTTTAAACCAAATTAAAGGTGTTAACGTTTATCAAATGTCGTATATTTCTAGAGGGAGCTTTCCATATTGATTTTGCAAGGGAGTTCCCCACCCAGATGTACAGAAGGGTAAGTGTTGTGTTAAAGCTGCGCGGACGGGGACATATGGGTCCTTGTAAGGCCAGGGAAGATGGATAGGTTTAGTCTTCAGACGATTGAAAGCAACTATGGAATTTCTTTCGTTGAGCATGTATCCTTATATTAATTGTATAAATGATTTCTTATATTCATTATTGTGTGTCTTTATAATATGCATCATTCTTTTTCAATCTACACCGGAAAAATGTTGCGATATGTGCCACATATGTGTTACTTTTTTATTATTTGCCTGCTACTTTCATTTGTACACCACGTTATTTACACATGTGCCACATATGTAAATGATACATATATACCACGTATATCCCTCATATGAAATGTATATACATTTATTTCATATTAAACTATTATGCATAAAAATGCATGTAGCATTTATATAAATTTCGTAGAATACTGTAGAAAATGATTTAAGTTTTGGCATTATTTAGTAAATAATATTTTTCCTGTGTAAATATATTACGAACTTCTCTATGAGAACTGTTCTTATCTCTGACTAAGTTATTCTCCATTGAGTTATTGTAAAGCTTCACAGATCAACGTGTTGATGTAGAGGTAGATCTAAATATGTTCTATTGTTACCATTTATTTAAACGCTTGATATGCTGCAACTGAATTCCTATACATACTGTAGGTAACGTCAATAACCCATCTAAGTGTTTCCTTTTATACTGAAGTGTTACCAAACTTCGGTTGATCACAATTTACAAAACGAAATACTTTAACTATGCCATTTCTTTTTTTAATTACATAATGAAATATAACTGGATTTCTAAAACCTAATTACGCATAGGCATAGTTTGCATATAAATCATGCTTAATTATTTAACGCGTAATACTGGTTTTTGCATAATACCCTCGTCTACCATGGCAAACTTTCATTACTATTCACACTGGCTTTAGAGTAGTGCTATGTAGCGGCCTTGAAACATAGTTCCGTGATGTTACTTCTTGGTACTTTAGGATCATCGAGACCAAAATGCGTGCCACTCACTGCCACCATGAGTAGCATTGCCTTTAAGAGACAGACTTTATGATTACCTCATTTCTATGGTTCCACGGTAAATATATCAGAGATTCTGCACTATTTAAAAATACCAACATTTTTAAGAACAAAAAAAATATATCATTCTGAAACATTACCAAAGCAACAAGCACAAAACATTTAGAAAAAACAAAAGGTGGAAGACTGGTGTGTTGACTTTGTTCAGGATTTAGCAAAAGTAGATATAAAAGACGAACTGAAAATTAAGCATTGAAGGACCGCAGTCGTCGACAACACGCATCAACACGCATTCAAGGACCGCAGTCGTCGACAGCACGCATCAACACGCATTCAAGGACCGCAGTCGTCGACAACACGCATCAACACTCATTCAAGGACCGCAGTCGTCGACAACACGCATCAACACGCATTCAAGGACCGCAGTCGTCGACAACACGCATCAACACGCATTCAAGGACCGCAGTCGTCGACAAATCGCATCAAAACAAACAACAATTACAAGGATATATAAAAGGTAAGGTATAATAAATCACAATCATAAAATGGATGACAATAGGGCTACCGCCTTGGTGAGGTCAGTGGCAAAAAAGACCGGTTGCGTGTTAAACCGGTTCATGGGTGCACCAAACCTCACACTTACCGTGGGTTTAAACCAGGTTCAACACTAACCCTACTGTCATCCCAATAAAACAGAAAGGTGTAAATAAAGAAATCCAGGATTTGCAATAGACGTGGTGCACCTTAGAACCCGATTATAATCTCCAATTGCTTTTTGGCTCTGACCGTTCCATTGCGGCATGTTAAACTAGGGTATGCTTGTTTTATAATTACATGAATATAGCCATGTTATCTTTGTTTGTTTAAAGGGCGTGTCTGTGTTGTGGATTGCTTTCTATAAATGCTGCACTTATTGTTCGACTTTTGTATCTACTAAAAGCAGTTTAATATGCGTGAAATACCTCTGTGTGAATTATTGGTAGAGCGTTTGCCTTACCTGGAGGAGGTCGATACCCGACCGATCAAACCAAAAACTCCATAAAATGGTATAAGTAACTCCATTGCTTGACGTTCAGCATATGGAGGGTTGTTCTACGGCGTGGTATTCCAATGTAACAGCATTACAAGTAGACACCGTCGTGATATAACTCAAATATTGGTAAAAGCGTCGTTAAACCGATACGCGCAATTTTAGGTTCATAATGTCATACCTTAAGATAATATTTATTTGATTCGGGAGTCTGTATCTTCTTGACTGTGTACATAATATTTCTAACGTACTCCTCATGTAGCCTACATATTTAGCAAATCTATATTGGTGCTGAGTTTAATTCAGCTGTCTTCGGCAGCTGATCCTTATATGGGTTTTGTATTTGTATATGGTTAACAGACTGTGAATCATGTAGTTGGCGATACGCTTGCTTTACAACTTGAATTCCTAGAGAACTGGTGTAAAAAAACTTGAATGGTATAAACACATATTTTGGAACGTTCAACGATTATCGTTTTACCTGTGGATTTGACGTTTTCGTAGATCAGTCTACTCCGTGTAGAATGCGGCATAGTTTCCGGGATCTTTATGTGTCCGGGATGTTTATGGAATAGAATGAAATCGTAAGTGCAACTGAATGAAATCGCAAGTATTGGAATGGAATAAGTGCAATTCTTGTGTTTTCATGGACGAATATTCATGAAATTGATTGAATCCATGATATATAACGATAACGTTTAGCGTTATATCGGTTTTATTTATAAGGTTTTATTTATAATGCCAAAAAAGAAGCGAAAAATAAGCAAATCAGCTTGTCCACACTGTCACGTAAAATGATTTGACTTTTATCAGTTTGCATTTGAAAGATTATATCAGAAAATTAATTCTGATGAAGGCTGCCAACAGAAACGTTAAAAAGTCGGTGTTGTTAATTTGTTAAGTATCATTAAGGATTATATCAATAAGACCTTGTTATTTCACAGTGAACACTCTTGACGCATCCATTGCGTAGTTAAAACAGCAACACTTATTGCAGCTTGATAACTCTCAGATTGTCATTAAATATACAAACAATTGTATGCATTCCTATAAGTTCACAGGCCCTGAGTCATGTTTATTTACTTATCGGCAGCGCTTTTACGCTTACGTAAAACATTGCTTGTTCTTTATAATAATACATGTTGGCGGTTAAGTAGAAGAGCATCCATGCGGGACGCTTGCGGGTGCGGAGTGGGCGGTTGGGGGTCGTGGTTTCAATACGCGGCTGGTGGAAGGAAAGAAATCGACCTACATAAAATAATGACCCCACGGTCATTTTGCTATGTAATAAAATAATCTCCTTCTATAAAATGTTGATTCCATACGTAAAATGTTCACGCCTGAAGTAGGTTAATTTATTACATTAGAATAGTAGTAGAATGACCCCTAGATATAACGAGTATTGCGGTTTGTTTCTATTTTGATATTTGCAGATAAGCCAGTTGTGCATATTTTGTCAAAATTACCAAATTGAAACAGCTAATCATGTTATTTTTGTTCACAGCTTTTGTTATTATGAGTACCAAGATGAGTACCGATATCGGTGTTTTGTTTTATTTTGCTAACATAGCACACCTATTATCAAATGCATATACACGCATACTCACGTGCTCAATAAATGTATCTAGTATACATACTTAGCTTTAAATCATCAGAATTAAATGAAAACTTAAAATTGGGATCTGAAAATAAACCATTCAGATAGTCTGTACCAAATTATCGAGAATGGTGATTTGCAGACGTCGATTCTAAGTAACACCCAAATCGGTGCTCATAAACGACCTTAACATTAGTGGTTATCTTAATGGGACTATGCTCTTCTTGGTAACGCATATGATTGTATGCATACACGGAGACATGGATGATATTTAGGTTGTTAAAATATATTCAAAAGATATGTTTTTTGGCACTGGCATATGTGTATTGCCGTACGGATCTTAGTGTCAGATGTTTCCAATAATAAAACTATTTCGTACGGTAAGAAGGCACTGCAGCAAACATTTCCACATATATAGCTATATATTCATGACATGTATTATTATTTATAAAATTATTCTTGTTTAGACAATGTTAGATGTACGCATACATATACTCTCCCTCGAAGAGAACATCCCCTTTAATCGGTGGGGAGCATCAGAAACAAAGTTTCAAGCCGGAATCCGTTAATATATAATACCGTTACTCTTAAGTTTGTTGGAAAATGAAGGCAGCAATTAGGATTATTGTGACGCATGAGTCTATTGGTCAATAACTACTAGCGTCAATTATCCAGAGATTATCGTATTAACTTAATAAGATAATCGCTGAATAAGTGACACTTACAAGTTAGAAATACAGGCCGTTTGTGCATGTACATATGTGCATGTATGTGTGCATGTATACATACGGTTATCTACGGAATCACGGAAGGGCATGCGTCAACAAATAGTTCATGCGCTCGAGGTAATATTAATTAAGTGCGCACGAGATAATTTGCCACCTGTGGTAGTGATACCGTTACTCATTGAGTATCGATATGCCGTCCACATGTATTACCTATAAAATCTCCCAAATGAGTATTAAAACCCCTCTTTTGAGTATTGAATTGATAACCTCTCGCCATTGAGTTCTGATACCACTTTACACATTGAGTATCTATAATACTTCTCCATTGAGTATAGATGGAGAAATTGTATAGGTACTCACTGTGGAGGGGATATCAGTACTTAATGGGTAGGATATCATTAATCAATGTTGTGAGATATCAATACTCAATGGGGAGGGTTATCAAAACTCAATAGCGTGGGGTATCAATACTCAATAAGGACGGGTATCAATACTCAATGGGAAGGGGTTTTAAAACCTCAGTGGGGTGAGTATCGCTACTTATCGATACTGTATGTGGAGTTACTATCAATACTCAATAGCGAGGGCGTATCAATACTCAATGGGGAGGGGTATCAAAACTCAATAGTGTGGGGGTATCAATACTCAATAGGGACGGATATTAATACTCAATGGGGAGGGGTTTTCAAAACTCAGTAGGGAGGGAATATCGATACTCGTCGATACTGAATGCGGAGTTAGTATCAATACTCAATAGCGGGGGCGTATCAATACTAAATCGGCAATGGGCATTAATACTCAGTAATGAAAGGGTATCAATATTCAATTGGGAGTGGGCATCAATACTTAATGAGGAAGGGGTATCAATACTCAATCGGGAGGGAGTTTCAATACTCAGTGAGGCTGGGGGTTTAATACGCAATCGCTATCAATACTCAATGTGAAGTCAGTATCAATATTCAATAGCTTGGGGGTACTATTATCACTACTCAATGTGGAGGTAAAATATTCAACGGGGGGACTGTATCAATACCATCAGATGGCGTTCAGGCCACCAATTGGCTAATTATCTCGTGGGTATGATTCACCTTTTCGTGAGCAAGATTTATTTTGTCGTGCGTATGAATTATTATTTCGTTTACACAAACTATTATCTCGTGCGTACGAATTATTATTAGGTGTTAACGATCTCAAAAGGAATAATTCAATTCCTAATCTGAAAATCGTTTTACATTACCTTGTTTCAAATCTCGGTCAATTATTACTACAGAACTAGTCTTCTTATCTTCTTCATCAACAAACGAAATGGTCATGATTTCCTAATGACATCATAAACATAAAGAATATATGTAGTCCTATCCATTTTTTTTTTGACGTGTGTATCTTTTCATATAGATAAAGTTTTCTTATAATAATGCATAAGCGAATACTAGGCGAACATTGTATTCTGTTTCTTCCAAAAGAAATATCCATTCTTTCCTATTCACTTATTAGGTTTCAAGTGGTCCCTAATGGTACAATCACACCAACTATTAGCCGAGCATCAAGTGGGAAAAAATCCGGTTATTTACAGAATGCTGATTAGTACTGGTAGCAGAAATCACGGTTAAGATAACTGACCGAAAGGTACTGAAGAAATTTTGATAAAAACGTTAAAACCAAACACAACAAGAAATTCGGTGAAGTGATATCTGCCGTGTTAATTGCCTTCTGGAAATACAGACGAACAATAAAAAAGCTCAGGTTCTGCAAGTCGGACACGACGGACGAACGGACGGATAACGCCAAAACTATATCCCTCTTCATTCGGTTTTATAAATTAATAAAATAACAGAAAGGAAATAAAGACTTTTGTGTTTTTTGTTTGGGTCGGACATTTGGGTTCTCCATGCATGTCTTGATGGTTGAGTATGTGTGTATTTATGTCAATACATTACAGAATCCCTGCAAACATGACGGAGAGAGAACAAAAATACATTATTAAAAGCACATACAATAATCATATGACATGTATGACCTTGACATTGAAAATACAGACCCGGGTGATGGGTACTGGATGTCGCCTCGATGAGATAGGTATATGTGCCAATTTATTTCAAAATCCCTCCTTGCATGGAAAAGTTAAGGTACGGACACGAAATGGACATTATTATATCCATCTAAGAAGTGTATGACGTTTATGATGACAGTTATGACCTTAACCTTGATGATACATACCCGGGTGTAGGGTTCTGCACGTCGCCTCGATGAGTGGGTAGATGTGCCAATTTATTTCAAAATCCGTCCATGCAAGTGAGAGCTATACAGCGGAACCGAACCTTGTATGGACGAACGAACGTACGGACAACGCCAAAACTATATCCTTCCGACTTCGTCGGGGGATGAAAAACAAAAGTAAAACTTGTCTACAACTAATTGGGGTATACCGAAACCTCAGGCTTAGACATGTCGGTACCGTAGTTATTCATTTTTTTCTATGTGCAATACGAATTCTCGGTTTAGCGTGAATGGTCAAGATAATTCAAAACGAATGACTCCGGTACCAACATGTCTAACCTTGGAATATAGCAAACCGCGAAAAGTTCCTTCCTTGAACCATTCATATATAAACTGAATGATACCTAAAGGTTAGTTGTTGTGTTTTCTTTTACGTAAAACAGATTAAACTTGCTAGGAGTCAATAGTTTACAGGGGTCATATTTCTATGTCTAATCCTGAGGTTTTGGTACACCCCAAGTAGTTGTAGACAAATTTTACTTTTGTTTTTCATCCCCCGACGAAGTCGAAGGATATAGTTAAGTCGTTGTCCGTATGTTCGTTCGTCCATTACAATGTTCGTGTCCGCTGTATAGCTCTCACTTGCATGAACGGATTTTGAAATAAAATGGCACATCTACCCACTCATCGAGGCGACGTGCAGAACCCAATACCCGGGTATGTATCATCAAGGTCAAGGTCATAACTGTCATCATAAAGGTCATACACTTCTTAGATGCATTTAATAATGTCCATTTCGTGTCCGAACCATAACTGTTCCATGCATGGAGGGATTTTGGCACACATACGCATCGCATCGAGGTGACATGCAGAACCCATCACCCGGGTCTGTATCTTCAATATCAATGTCATACATGTCATAAATCTTATTATATGTGCTTTTAATAAGGTATTTTCTGTTCTCTCTCCGTCATGTTTGCAAGGATTTTGTAATGAATTGACACAAATACTCAATACATCATGACATGCATGGGGACCCCCATGCCCCACGCCGACCCACCCACAACAACGACAAAAATAATCTTTATTTACTTTTTATTATTTTATTAATTGTATTATACCCAAAGAAGAGGGATATAGTTTTGTCGTTGTCTGTCCGTTCGTCCGTTGGTTACGTCGGCTAATAGTTGGTGTAATTTTACCATTAGGGACCACTTGAAACCTAATAAGTGAATAGGAAAGAATGGATATTTCTTTTGGAAGAAACAGAAGACAATGTTCGCCTAGTATTCGCTTATGCATTATTATAAGAAAACCTTATTTATATGAAAAGATAAGCACGTCAAATTAAAATGGATAGGAAAACATATATTCTTTATGTTTATGATGTCTTTAGGAAATCATGACCATTTCGTTTGTTGATGAAGTGGATAAGAAGACTAGTTCTGTAATAATAATTGACCGAGATTTGAAACAATGTAACTGGTAAAACGATTTTCCCGATGTTCCTTTGAATTATTTCTTTTGAGATCGTTAAATCGTAGCACGTAATAATAATGCGAACGCACGAAACAATAAATCTTGCTCACAAAATAGTGAATCATGCCCACGAGGTAATTAACCAATCGGTGTCCTGAACGCCATATGTGGTATTGATACCCCTCCCCGTTGAATATATTTACCTCCTCCCCATTGAGTATTGAAACCTCCTCCCCTTTGAGTAGTGATACAAGTACGCCCACGTTATTGAATATTGATACTCCCTTCACAATAAGTATTGATATCCCTCCCGATTGAGTATTAATACCCCCGTCCACCGAGTATTGATACCTCCTCCCGATTTAGTATTGATCCCTCTTCCTCATTGAGTATTGATGCCTTCTGCCGATTGAGTATTGGTACCCACTCCCGATTGAGTTTTGAGACACCCTTCCCATTGAGTATTGAAACTCCCTCGCTATTGAGTATTGATACTAACTCCACATACAGTATCGAAGAGTATCGATACTCCCTCCTCAATGAGTTTTGAAAAAAAAACTCCCTATTGAGTATTGATACCCGTCCTTATTGACTATTGATACCCCCACTCTATTGAGTTTTGATAACCCTCCTTTGAGTATTGATATCTCACCACATTGATTATTGATACCCTCCCCATTACTGAGTTCTCATCGAGTATTGATACTCGACCCCATTGAGTATTGATACGCCCTCGTTATTGAGTGTTGATACTAACACCACATACAGTATCGATACTCATCGACTGAGTTTTGAAAACCCCTCCCCATTGAGTATTGATACTCCCACGCGCTTGAGTTTTAATATCTCACTATTGACACCCTGCCCATTAAGTACTGTACCCCCTCCAAAGTGAGTACCTATACAATTTCTCCATCAATACTCAATGGAGACGTAATATAGATATTCAATGTGGAAAGGGGTATAAGTACTCAATGGCGAGAGGTTATCAATTCAATACTCAAAAGAGTGGCTTCAATAAAGAGGTTTTGTAGATTCTAGATGTGGACGGCATATCGATACTAAATGAGGAGCGGTATCACTACCACAGGTGGTAAATTGTCTCGTGCGCACTTAATTAATATTACCTCGAACTCATGAATTATTTGTTCACACATGCCCTTCCGTATGTATACATGCACACATACATTCACATACGTACATGCACATACGGCCTGCATTTCTAACTTGCAAGCGTCACTTAATCAGCGATTTAAGTGTAAGTTAATACAATAATCGCTGGATAAGTGACGCCAATAGTTATTGACCAATAGACTCATTCGTCACAATAATCCTAAATGCTGCCTTCATTTTCCAACAAACTTAAGAGTAACGGTATTATATATTAACGGATTCCGGTTTGAAACTTTGTTTCTGATGCTCCCCTCCGATTAAAGGGGATGTTCTCTTCGAGGAAGAGTATATGTATGCATACACCTAAACAAGTATAATTTTATAAATAATAAAACATGTCATGAATATATAGCTATTTATGTAGAAATGTTTGTTGCAATGTCTTCTTACCTTACGAAGACATAACTATTTGTTTTGGAAAAACGTAAACAATACAGTAAGCAACAATTAAATAATTGTAAGAATTTTTTAAAAAGGTAACACTTTAAGTTTGAATGCACACTTAGAAAAGTACTTATTATTTGAGTCAACATTCATTTGCAGTCTGATGGGATATATGCCACACAACAGTTTATGTGTTAATGTCATTTTATTAAATGTTGAAAATGATGACATTCTTGTTAACGACTTGACACTTTTCGTAATGTATTAGTTAACTATAGATGTCACATAATTAAGCAACAGTACATACATATAGCACATACCACCACACGGAAAGACGCTCAGCATATATCTTTTGTCACATCCGAGTCATTTATTGGGTTGACTGTGGTTGTTGAATGCCACATTTCCTGTTTTACTTTTATATCTACCTGAGTGTATATATTGGGAAGTAATAATTTAGTGTATACTATTACTGATGAACCCATAAACACATCCGCCCTACTTTTGTTTTTATAATGTCGTTTAGCGCGCAATATTTATTTAAACAAGGAAGGTATGAAACCACCAATTTATTTTCCCTATTGACAGCAATGTTAAAGTTTCACATATTAATGATTTGCTGCAACTTCAAATCAAGTATGTATAAAGCAGCAGTGTAATTTTCATATAGAAAAATAGCGTTCCACTTGAAAAAGCACCAGAAAAGTTCGGGCTATAAGTCATGTAAGAAAGTTTTCGTTTGTTTAATAAATAGGTGAAGGATACAGCTGTTTGTATTGATAGTTGCTGACAAAGTGCATAGATTCGAAAGTTGGAAACTGATAATCAATAATCTATTAAAACATATGAATACACTTCCTATACATACAACACCAAAGTCCAATAGAAATTTGCTATATCCCCCAAATTAGAATGACTCTTTCCAATAAAGAAGGAGGGGCTAATGTTTATAATATGAATTACATTCGACTATACCTCGGAGGTTTATATGAAATTGGTGGTACTAAACCTATAAGTGAAGAAAATGTGTTTAGATTTTTCTGAAATGAGGCTTTTGTGTAGTCATGTTCATAATAAGCTAAAGATACTTACTTTATGTAAATCGAACGAATACTTGCCGAAATAATACCAAGAACAACAATCTGAAATCCGCAATAGTCAGAGATTTCTTTTCTCACTTTTATCATACCAAATGGCATTTTAGGTACACCTGAGAGGTTTATATGCAGGTGGTGGTGGTAAGCCTTAATGTTTTCTGCTAATTTTAGAATCACGCAATCACGCGGCCTCTAGCCACCAATGCGTGGGGAACAGACAAAACTATCCGAGCTTTTCCTAGCACCAATTCTTATCCTCCAGTTCAATCTACTGAGGATGATGTTGTTTCCACGCATATCACTCGGTGTTCCGCTTTCAAGGCTGGGGTAGAAGAAAAGCAAAACAAACTTCCAACTATGTACTGGATTCCTATATTACACAAACAGCCTTATAAAGCCCGCTTTATTTCTAATTATAGTGCCTGCACCACTACAAACATCTACAAACGTATAATCTCTTGTCTGATCACGTCTACTATATCTTAATAAGGGTATTGAATTTATTGACATGCCAACTTTTTTTCGGGATAATCATGTTGTTGATTCTTTTCCTAACCATTTCAAAATTTCAGAAAGTCCTATAATGTGTTATAAGTATAAAGACAATATTATGTTCAATACAACAAAATAGTTTCTGATCTTGTCATAGAAAATAATTGTCCGAAGCATAGATTTCCTTCGATTATCGATATTACTGCAAACGGTAAATTATGTACTGGATTCCTTAATTACACAAACAGCCTAATACTTTTATTTATTTATAATGCTAGTGCTTGTACCACTACAAACACCTACAAACGTGAAAACCTCATGTCTTACTGCCGTTAATGATCACGTTAAACAATATTGTGCTAAAGCTTACAACAACTCTGGCATTAATTTATTTTGGTAAATTAAGCATTCTGGAGACGTTCGTGATACAGTTTGCAATAAACGTCAAGTTCCATTTATATAATAAGTACGTATGATTTTCAACACAATACTTCCTTGTTTGTTTCACTGTCCCGTTTTAGTGGGATAACAATTGGGTAAGAGTGGGGTTTGGTGCACCCTAGAACCTGGTTTTAACGTTCCAATGCGGTACCTCTACTGTAAACACCGGTTGTATTTGTCATGTCATATAGATTTAGTGTGTGTGTCTGTGCGTGTGTGTGCGTGCGTGCGTGCATGCGAGCATTCTTCCGACACATTGTTAGGTTTTTCATTTAGATTAGGATTTACACCAAACACTCTTCCATATCGCCTCTATTCCATTAGGATTTACACCAAACACTCTTCCATATCGCCTCTATTCCATTAGGATTTACACCAAACACTTTTCCATATCGCCTCAAGTCCATTAGGATTTACACCAAACACTCTTCCATATCGCCTCTAGACCATTATGATTTACACCAAACACTCTTCCATATGGCCTCTAGTCCATTTGGATTTACACCAAACTCTCTTCCATATCGCCTCTAGTCCATTTAAGATGCAAAAAACAACTTGCGTTGACTATTGAAATATGTAAAACGGAACAAGACACATTTTAGAAAATTACAGAATGCCGTGTGTCCCTGTGAAGTTATTGCGTATTTATAACATGTGTATATTTTTACGAATCAGCGTAAACTCTGTGTTATGCATGTGTTTATTTTGCTCATTGGAGAACTGCAATATCTTTTTGCGGTAGTCAGTTGTATCTATATATATATGTGATTGTTTTATGGTATTTTACATAGTTAAGTTTATTACAGTAAGTACCTTTAACTATAGTGTACGAAATGCACATTTAACTGTACTGCAGAAAGTGTACCTTTAACTGTATTATGGGTAGTATCCCTTTAACTATTGACCAATATATTATATGTGTATTATGTGTATTGAAGTGAAACCTTGTTTTGTTTGGACAATTACACTGACCAGTCCATGATACTTCAAAGGTATGGGTTGATGTTTTTACCGCCTATTAAAATCATAAAACTACCTTACATGATTGTATAGAATGATCACCATAGCACCATATGCTTTGGTTATCGACGGTTTGATTAAAATGGAAACATACGAAGAAGTGTTTTACTTGTAACCACGGGTCCCTACCCCATCCCCTATTACATTATTGAAATAAACCTTCAACTAAAAGTTGGTAAAAATATAATGTAATATACCGAACTGTTTGCTTACGCAACCTCAGCTTCGAGAATCATAGCTATTATGGTGTGTACCTAAAATAGAGCTGCGATGCATAGGTAGGTATTATAACTAGCGAGGTTTTTGAAGACATCAAGCGATGCCTGCATAAAAAAACGCCGTATTTTAATAGACTAAACCCAACATACCACGCAGACTAAACCCCACATACCACGCAGACTAAACCCCACATACCACGCAGACTAAACCCCACATAACACGCAGACTAAACCCCACATACCACGCAGACTAAACCCAACATACCACGCAGACTAAACCCCACATACCACGCAGACTAAACCCCACATACCACGCAGACTAAACCCCACATACCACGCAGACTAAACCCCACATACAACACAGACTAAACCCCACATACCACCTAGACTAAACCCCACATACCACGCACACTAAACCCCACATACCACGCAGACTAAACCCCACATACCACGCACACTAAACCCCACATAACACGCAGACTAAACCCCACATACCACGCAGACTAAACCCCACATACCACGTAGACTAAACCCCACATATCACGCGTGCATGATACAACTCACTAAAGAGAAGAATATCTCGTCATTCTAGGGATTCTTTTTTGTAAGACTCCGTGTTTCGGCAGACATATTGTTCTTAAATGTTTACCTTTTAAAATAGCTCGCACTGTTTACTTTCCGTAATTACAAACTGGGTTAAGTTTCCAAATACGGAACGAGACGTCACACGAGAACGAGATCATTTTGAACGCGCAAACAATGAAAATGTCAGAAATTAACCGTGGTCTACGAACACTGGCTATATCGTCGTGTATTTCATCTCTTTGGTGAGTCGTCTTCATTCAGTTGTGGTATTAACGGTTTGTTCTATTGAAATGCGGCGGTGGTTTATGCAGGCATAATATATACATTCAGAAACCTCGCCGAAAAAGTGCGTATGGGGTCGGAACGGGGTTTTACCTATTACTAAAGACACAGGAATCTATGGTGCGTACACACTACCATGAGAGCTATGATTGTCACGTCTAGCACAACCTGAACTTTGCTCATTTTGATATATAAAGGGCAATAACTCCGTTATGAATGTGTTTAGTTTGCTCATTGTTGAACTCGTTCAATGTATTACTAAAACATTCAATCCCAATATGCTGCAGTTTCAATATCCTTTAATAAAGTTATCATATTAACAAGAACCACTAACTATATGGCAAATAGAGCTAATGACAATCATCCATGACAGTAATACAGTTTGAAATAAAAAAGGAGCAAACGACGTTAACAAAAAAAGAGACGAAATGAAATTGTTATTGTATGTTTTGTTTTTAAACGATCACAACAAACTGTTCAGTTTATATCTGTTTATTTAAAATTCATTTGTATCATCTCTCTAAATCATCGGCTCGTCCAGTTTATTTTCCAGCTCATCTACCAGCTCTTCTTCCAGTTCTTTTCTTGCCATCCTTGCCATTTCTGCTGTAAGGGGTTTCTTAACCCTGGTGGTCCAATGGCGTCACGTCTCCTCCTCCTCCCAAGTTCAGCGTCAACGTCCAATATACATGTTGCTAACACCGCAGCCACCAGCACTATAACTAAAACAGTATTCAGCCTCATTCTGAAAACGAAATGGTATTATGTAGTAATTCAAGAAATTGATAGAGCGCCAGCGTCCGATACACGTGTGACTTACACCACAGCAATCAGCGTAATAACTAAAACTGTTACAGTATTCACTCTCATTCTGAAAAAAAATGTATGAAATGAATGTTCTTATATAGTAATTAAAAAAAAAAGATGATCAGTAAAAACTATTTGAATTTTTTCGGAATTCATTAAAGTTATGTGTATCTTACTTTGGAAAAACGAATTACCCGAGATGGACCTAATTTGTGGCCCGATTGTAGATGCTAGGGATCTAAAATAAAAAGGCTATACATTGTTTTGCTATTATATATATGTGTGTGAAAACAGCATCACTCTTAGGAACAGTTTATAAAACCGTACATACACAAATGCATATATACATTTATAAAGAGGTCCATGAAATTGATAAAAGGCAATTTAAATTTTGAAACTTGTCCTGTGAACTTTGTTAAATTGAAAATAATTGATACTGAAATAAAATACACGAAACCGGATATTATACCCAAGTTGTCCAAACATAAAATCGGGCATAACTCTACAGAAATGCTAGACAGAGTTATGAAACTTACGCTCTGCACATTGTTACAACACAATTATTCATTGTGGCAAATTTAAAAAAATGAAAACATAAATGATATTGGAGATATGGACCTGACACGAAACAGAAAAATTGCCTAGATATTAAAAGGGGCATATCTTCACATAAATGCTTGGCAGAAGTATGGATCTTGTGCTCTGCACATCGTTTCAAGATGGTTATTGATTATGACAAGTTGGAAAGAAAATGATTAAACGATATTAAGGTTATGGACCGGACACGAAACAGAATATTGCTTAAGGTGCCAAAGTATAAAAAGGGGCCTAACTCTAGACAGATTTGTGAATCTCACGCTCGGCACATCGTTACAACGCTCGGCACATCGTTACACACTATGTATTCAGTGTAACAAGTTTGACATAAAATGATTAAACGATATTAAAGTTATGGACTGTACACAAACCAGAATATTGCACAAGTTGCCTTAGTATAAAAAGAGGGGTAAATCTTATGGATCTTGGGCTCTGAACCTCGTTACAAGATGGTTATGCATTGTCGTAATTTAAACGAATATCATTAACGATATCATTAAATAATGTATGAACTGGCCAATAAAATAGGACAGACAGACAGACAGACACTATATATTCGAAACCGGTGACATAACAAGGTGTTTTTATTTATAAACTGTATTTCTTTCAGCTTTAAGTATTTAAAACAATAAAGTAATACAGTAATAGGACGGTATCATAGCATTGTAAACATTCAGATAGGTAATGAGTAATCTCAAACTATTTGCTTTAAGCTCAATCTGTTTATGAATGTTGTATTTCATGTAAACCATTTTTTTTTAAAGATGACCACACCGTATAACCTGCAAGCGCAAAGTCGGGTATAGTTTCAAATCGGTCCATATTTTGAAGTGCGGACGAAACGTTGGGTATTTCTATTGTACTTACAGCTATGCATATTGATTGTTATTACAAATATTTAGTTTGCTACGATCTTCAAATATGTATCCAGATTCTTTCAAAATGTGTTTAGTCAATATTAGTGGGAAATAGACGAGCTATTGTTTGTAAACTTACGAAGGTTTACACGATAAGCAAAATGTACAAACTATCCAGCCAAAACTCGTGCCTTTGCACACCGTTCGATTACTCTATAAGTATTGAGAAGCGCAAGTGTAAAATTGAAGAGTTTTCCATCCAGTAGAAATTAACATTTCTTTGAACGAAATGAAGACAATTTGGAAGTGTTTGCAGTCAGTTCGGGATAGCGATAAAGTCGTTATGCTGAAATATAAGGCAGTCGCTAATATCGGGATAATATCTTGTTTAACAAATCGTAAATGTATCATCATAACGTTAGGTATTGAAGTTATTATTAAGTTTTTTAAATGGACTGGAGGCGATCTAGAAGCAGTACTTGTGTCAATGTATCAACATAACGTTAGATATTGAAGTTATTATTAAGTTTTTTAAAGGGACCGGAGGCGATCTAGAAGCAGTACTTGTGTCAATCCAAATCCGGATACAACCATCATAATATGTTTCAGATTCATATTCAATGTACATACTCGTACGAATTAATTATTGTTTATAAAATAGTTTGATCTTGAAACCCAGACGACACAGCTAGTTTTATTGTATACATTATTAATAGTAATCAACATGTTGCTTTAAGGTTCTTACTAATTCTTGTTTTGTGATAAAAGTACATTTTATTAACTATATATGTACAACTGTTACCAATATAATCCCCAGTTGAATTAATATATATGATGTAGCAACAAAACGTAGCCGAGTCGTCAGACTTTGCGGACCGAACTTGTTCATTAACAAGAATTAATTCGTACGCATAATGTGTCCTAGTTTAGTGCATAATGTGTCCTAGTTTAGTGCATATGCACTTGTTGGTAATAGCAATCAGTGTGCATAGCTATAAGTAAAATAAAAATATAAAACTCATCGGCACGTCAAATTGCTGGAAGTATTCTGAAAGTAAAGTGAACATTACGTGGTCCGAGTAATAATTTTCATACCCCGTCCAACCCCTTCTCCAAGAAGCGGAAACAGGGTTGTCTGGGGTTTGAAATTAATTATTAATTTTGGCTTAAAAAGTTTGCTTATTGTAAAATTAAAACATTTAATAGGTAATCTTAAACAGGTTATCACATTTGTTCAGTTAAAATGTTTTTAAATGTGTTTTATGATCAAAAGATCTGTTATAAAATCCTGTTAGATTTCCAGCTACGTTTTGAAGTCCCGCTTCAGACTCGGCCGCGTTTTGTTGCTACATCATAAATATTAATTCAAATGGGGATTATATTAGTAACAGTTTTACATAAAAGTTAATAAAATGTACTTCTGTTAATATAAGCCTTCTCATCGCTTAATGTAATTAAGGCGAGAACATGTAATGTATTGAATGTTGAGTCATTGTTAATTAATTTTAATTTAATTTTTAATCAATGTTTTCGAATAAAAAATTAATCAGTAGATCTCCTCTCTTCTAACTGTGGTGCAATTATATGACATTTTAATTACCCTTTAATAAAAAAGCCAACGCCACTTACCTTGTTTATATCCCAGATGTAACTATACAGTCGGTCTGCTAGCTTGTGCGGAATGTTCACATTACCGTAAACTGAATATATATGTAGTCTTCAATCTCGTTCAATTCGGTTAGGTTGACACCTTAGGTGACAGTAAGTGACCCAAGGTGTGCAACGAACCGAATTAAGCTAGCTTGAAGACTACATACATATATATATTCAGTTAACGGTGATGTGAACATTCCGCACAAGCTAGCAGATGATGATAATAAAAAACGGGTTTAATCTGGATACGTTATAATATTTACAATAGAGTAACCAGTGTTTTCGTGTACAACTGCAGACTATTTCTAACAGTAAACAATTCAGAAAGCCATACCTTTCATAATATCACAAGACATACTCGCATTACATCTTTTATATGAAATTATATCTGCGTATTTCCTGTGTTTTAACTTGTTTCGTTTCATTCCACAAAATACAGTTACCCACACAGGTTACTGTATTTTGCGGAACGGAACGAAACAAACGTATAACTCATTCTTTATTTCTTGAAAGCATGTGTATAATATAAAATGTTTAAAGTTTATACGTTATCATGTTTACAATAGTTTAATCTGTTCTTACGCGAATAACTGCAGAATATTTCCTCGTCACGTTTCGCAAAGTTAGCAATTCACCGTGCCATAAAGTAAATAATATCGCAAATATTAAATAAGGGACCCGGTATACTTTTAACAGAAAAAACACACATCAGTGAAGAAAATATCCGAATCGGTTTATTGAATCTGTTCATGAGAGAGATTACAAAAGCTAATTACAAAAGCTAATCCACCCACGCCCCGTAGCACCGGCTTCAGCAGAAATCTATTTTATTTTAGAATGCTCATCTGACAAACCACTAATAAATATGGTCTATAATTTTACAATTACTCTTACTATCAACGCACAGATCAGTATTAGTGTCATTACACACCGGTATATATATTTAAGTATACTTCGTGCACAAATATAAATATGGAAATAAATTCCCTATTTGGGGCCCCAACACTTGTTCCGTTCCGTTTCGTTCCGTTCGAACAAATCACATTTTTATAATAATTTTAAAAAATGATATTATTGTTACCATGCTATTTATTGCTATGATATAAAGGTTGCACGAAGGATAAAATAACACTATACGAGGGTCTTCAATAAGTTCTGTCACTAACGCGTTTTAACAAGTATGTGCTCGTTGTGAGTGTTAATGTTTTACCAAATGAAAGAAGGTTTCAATACCATTCCATTGATGGTAAAATGAATGCTGTATCTTTTGTGTGACGAAAGTTATGGAACATTTAATATACATCACTTATACATACTGATGGCATTTTCGTCCTGAGTTTTTTTCAGGTATGTTAACTGTTACTTTTTTAAATGCCTGTTTCTCTTTAAGTACTTGTCGAAGACCTTTTAAATTTCTCATACATTACCAGTTATATCTGTGCATTACGAGATTCAGAATTTAAGCATGGTAGATGAAAAGGCATTGTTCTAGAAATTAACATTTTAAGCTAACATGTAAAATTAATTTAATGATAAATAGATATTAAATGGAAGGGCAGTCTTCTAAAATAGCGTTTTTGGATGATCAATATTTTCACTAAACATTGTGCAAAATTCTACAATAATGTGTGGAATATTAAATTTAAACACTGAAGGACTAGGATTTGTAAAAAAATATGAAAACATATTAATACTATGAGAATAATTACGACATTTAAAAGATATTATAACGTTTCCGTAAACAAAATGAAGAAAATCAGTGCTATTTTCGCTAAAATTAAGGGATATGCATTCACTCATATCTGGTTTACAGCAAGACCTTTCCGAATTCTCGACAATCATTTTCATGGATTATAGGCGAACAACAACAGATGGTGTACAAGAAAATTTAAAAGCATAGAATTATTCAAATATTTTTTACAACGTTTTGTAACAAGGACATTTTCAGAGATGCCAGTATCAAAAAGGTGTGGTAGGGGGAGGTAATTCAGGGGTATAAATAACCGGAAATTTTTCATTTTTGTTGTGGAATTTAAGAGAGCGAACCCAGTAGTACTATAAAGACACTACTTTATCGCAGTGTAATATCCAGTTCAAAGGACATATGCCTAGTGACAGAACTTTTTGAAGCACCCTCGTAATAAAATTATATAAATAGGGTCACATCTGGCCCCACCCGAAGGGTCACATGTGTTACATAGACTTGTATAGGGAAAAACTTAAAACATCTTCTACTTCCAAAGGCCAGTAGAGCTAAAAAGCAACTAAATCAACCACGATTCATTGTGACCAAGTTTCATATAAATACTGAAAGAAGTTTCAGAGGAGATTTCTTTTTTGTCGAGCCGCTTTAGCGAAAAGCAAGACATAGTCGACACAAAGGCGGACATCCGTACGTCCGTCCGTACGTTAGTTAACATTTTCTCACTCAACGACGTCTTTAAAAGTATAAATAAAACAACTTTCAAATTTGGTCAGTGGCTGTATTAGGACACACACTAAACGTATATGTATCTATGACCTTGACATATAAGTTTAAAAGGACTTTACACTATCTTGAAAAAGTGTTACATTTTTCTTTCAACAAAATCTTTTAAACTGTAAGCGTAAACTTGATAAATATGTGTACACATATTACTTTGGTATTTATTTATTCCTCCTAGGTCACGCTTCTCTTATAAACTTGTTAATACTTAGGTCAAAAGTTTCCGGCGGCTCGATATCTCGACCGCGGCCTTGTCCCTGTATAACTCACTATATACGTTTGGCATGCCTGCATAACATAGTTATTTCAAATAACCCCTCATAATTCTTAATATATGCATTTAAAAACAGCATGGATTTAAAAAATCCTTGGATGGATGAAAACGTAGGAAAAAGTCCATTAAAATGCTAAGGTAAACGTACCTAAGATATTTCAATTTAAATAATCATTATGTGTTCATCACTCCAGTGATTATCTTCACTCCAGTGATTATAAATCGACCCATTAAAGAAACTAACCCGCGACATAACGACAAAATTACAGTACAAAACAGTTTATTAAAACTGTATCCAGGTGTTCAGGTCATATACTAATGTGTAAGTGCCGACTAAAAGTATAGTTTTTTCATGAGTTCTTTAAATACCCGAGATTGAATATGAGTAACATGAATTATCAGTTGGTAACTCTTAATTTCCACGCTCCATTTTTCGGGTTTGGCCTGACTGGTTTAAGACGTTTATATTGTGTCTGGTGAGTATAGATTCTCAAAATAGGTAACTTATATGTACAGCTCGTCGTCTGTAGGTCTAGAAAGTGTGTACATAGTTTGTCACATTTGGCTGCTGTTGGCGGGATAGCTACTTTAACATATCTGGTGATACGCACGGCTGGTAATCAGTGGAGCTACCTCAGTCTGGAGGTATATGGGAAAATGCTCTAATGCCACTGTCGAGCTAGTTCCAACGCCAAAAATAAGGCAATAAAGTCGGTATGCTTTACTATTTCTTCGTTATTTGTTTAGTTCATAACAAGTTGCCTTGATGTAAAAAATCCGGGAATGCCGTTCCGTGTGGTTATGTTTAAGCTTCGTACACAGCCCACATTATTTCTCGAAAGATGACCCTCTCTGAAATCACTGGGCGAAATTTTCATAAGACTTCACAGGAACGATTTTTCGGTGGTTATCTCTCAAGGTTATGCAAAATCTGGCAATCCATCCAAAACTCTAGTTGTCATGCCAACAGAAGGAAAATATAGGAAGGTAGGATATAGTCCTGCAGTTTTATAGAACGATTTTTCGGTGGTTATGCAAAATCTGGCAATCCATCCAAAACTCTAGTTGTCATGCCAACAGAAGGAAAATATAGGAAGGTAGGATATAGTCCTGCAGTTTTTTATTCCAGAAAAATCCATTATAAATCCTTACTAAACACAATAATGCTTGAGCGACCTTCTACCAGTCAAAAAAACATGACTATATAGAAAAAACTTTTTAAAATTAATAAATTTTCTCGTGTAAAGCCACTGGCCATGTGAAAATAAGTAAAGTGTGCAAATAAAAAAAAACTTTGAAAACCTCTGAAAATGGATCAACAATATTTTGACTCATTTTAATGAAGAAAACAAGTTATTTATTTTTAAGAATAAGTGAATTAAATTTGAGCGAGACCACAGTGTGAAGCGAAAATTAAGTTGCTCCACTTGCTCCTAACTATTAAAACTTTGCTTACTGGCTTACTTATAGTTTGCCCTTTTACCTATGTAAAACTAATGCGAAAATCAAGTTCATTTGCTCGTACATATTTAAAATTTGGCTTACTTATAGTTTACACTTTTACCTATGAGGCACAAGAGTGCATGTGATCGCACTCTGGATAATAGACACCCAGATACCATTTATATGAATTTATTTTGAAATATAGCCAGTGATTTTAGACGAGAACATGTTTTAAGATATTTAAAAAAAAAATTCTAAATAGTCGTGTAGGAAACGGTTTGAATAATTTTGGTAGAGGGTCATAAAAACACCATTCTTATAAAATTATTTTGAAATCTGGCTAGTGGCTTTACACGAGAAAATGTATTAATTTTTAAAACAAATATTCTATATAGCCATATAGGAAACATAAGCGCCGTCACTGGCGGTCATGGTTTTTAGTGAATCAACCCGGGTTGAACAATCTTGGTAAATGGTCACCAAAGCACCATTTCTATAAAATTACCTTGAAAGCTGGCAAGTGGTTTTAGACGAGAAGATATTTAAAGTTTCTGTAACAATATAGCCATATATGAAAAATACGCATCGACCCTAGCGGCCATGTTTTTTGACGGATCGACTTGAACAATCTTGGTAGAAGGTCGCTCAAGCATTATTAGCTCTGGACTGGCCCGTCGTCCGTCCGTTAATTTTTGTCTTGTGAACACTCTAGTGCCTTCATTATTCATCGGATCTTTACGAAACTTTCCCAGTGGCTTTATATTAATGAAAGCTCAAAAATGTTTGAAAATCAGCCAGATCGAATAAATTTCACTGGAGTTATGGCCCTTGTTTTGCTGCTGAAAAATGCCATATTATTTGATCTTTATCAAACCTGCAAAGATTGTTAATATTAATGACATCTCAGACAAGTTCAAAAACCAGCCTAATCGGATGAGTTACACCGGAGGTATGGCCCTTTTTTTCTGAAAAATTAAGTGTTTTGCCTCGTGAACACTTTAGCACATTCATTTATTATTTGATCTTTATTAAACTTGCACAGATAGTTAATATTGATGAAAGCTTGGACTAGTTCGAAAAACAGCCAGATCGGACTAGTAATACCGGAGTTATGGCTCTTGATTTAGTTACAAATACTGTATGTTGCCTCTTTAAGATGATAGTGCCTTCATTTTTCATCCGATATTTACCAAACTTTAACATATTGTTATTATCAATGTAAGCTTGGACTTGCACCTATATCGGAGCAGGAACACCAGAGTTATGTGCCCTTGAATTATTGAAAAATGCCATTTTCAGCCTTGTGAACACTCTAGCACCTTCATTTTGTATTCGATCTTTCCCAAACTTTGCCAGATTGTTGATATCAATGATCGCTCAGACGATTTTGAAAACCATCCAGGTCAAACCAGTAACACCAGAGTTTTGGCCCTTTTTCAATTGTTGTTAATGTACCAGGGGCCATGGGTTCAAATCTCACTGGAGGCAATTTTTTTTTTTAAATATTTCCATAATATTTTAAAAACATTTCTTGATGGTTTTTTTAGAAAAAAATTTATCATAAGAATCGTTCCTTTTTCTTTAATTAGGAGCTTAGGGTCCTTTGTTGGACCAGTTTTACGTAGAGTTATAGGGAAAACATTTAAAAAATCTTCTTCTCTGAAACTACAAGAGATAAAGGTGTAATCCGTTTTATATATTATCAACCAATTTTGTTCAAAGGTGACCCTGGTGTCAAATTTTGACCCGCCCCAGGGGTCACAGTTTTATATAGACTTACATAGGGAAAAACTTCAAAAATCTTCTTCTCTGCAACTATAAGAGCCAAAGGTCTAATATTTTGTATTTGCCATCAGCTTCTTGTCCTCTACCAAGTTTTGTTCAAATGGTGACCCTGGTTGGTTATATGTGTTTTTATTAACGAAAGTTGGATTTGTTATAAAAGCTAGTCAAACTTGAGCCAAATACATCCCTCCCCCTAAATAAGACGCTGTATAAAAAAGTAGTTTGATAACATGGCAGTCCCCATCACGCAGGACACGCCAGTGAAGACGATATTCAACATAGACAATCCTTGTACCTATGGAAGAATAGTGTGAAGAATTTGATATGGTGCATGACTTTGACTTCATTTAGAAGTAATATTATAATTATTTCCTGTTATCTAGGCATTGCCTATTTCATATTATTTCTAAAAGTAGGCAATGCCTAGATAACAGGAAATAATTTAATTAGAACGCGTTATGTTTCAGTAGTGCATGTGTACACCAAATTACTGCACCGCGGACGAAGTCCTGATCAAGAGGCCCAAGAGGGCCTGTGGACGCTCTACTGGCTCAAGATAAAGTTTATGTATAAGGGGCCATAAGTCTTTCAAAAATCATTCAACCAGAACATGGCAATGAGAGGTGCAACTAGGCTTAGTACTGATCATTCTCGCCAAGATTCGCTGAAATCTGGCAAACACTTCAGAAGAGACTAATCTGGACAAAGTTTGTGTATTAAAACATTTAAAGGGTCACAACTCTGCCAAAAATCATTCAACCGAAATATGGCGATGATATGCACAACTAGGCTTGATATTTATCATCCTTGTCAAGTTTCGTCTATATCCAGCCAGGGATTCAGGAGAACTAGCCCGGAAAATAATTGTGGTATCAAAATCCTTTAAAGGGCCATAACTCTGCCAAATATCTGTAAACCGGGATGTGACAATGACATGCACAACTAGGCTTGGTGCTGATCATCACTGCAAAGTTTCATTGAAATCTGGCGAGCGGTTCAGGAGAAGTAAATCAGACAAAGTTTGTGTATTAAAATCTTTAAAGGGCCATAATTCTGCCAAAAAAATCATTTAACCGGAATACGCCAATGATTTGCACAACTAGACATGGAATTGATCATCCCTTAAAAGCTTCGTTTAAATCCAGTCAGAGGCTCAGGAGAACTAGTCAGAACAAAGTTTGTGTATTAAAACCTTTAAAGGGCCCTAACTCAGCCAAAAATCATTCAACCGGAACACGGCGATGATGTGCACAACTAGATATAGAATCGATCATCCCTAAAAAGTATCGTTTAATCCGGCCAGGGGTTCAGGAGAACTAGTCAGAACAAAGTTTGTGTGCATTAAAACCTTTAAAGGGCTATAACTCTGCCAAAATCCTTCAACTGCAACACGGTGACTATATACAGCTAAGCTTGGTACTGATCATCCCTGCAAAGTATCAATGAAATCCGGCCAAATAAAGGCCCTTTCGTCTAAATGAGGCCAAGCTATAGCATATTTCAGAAAATCAAGGGCCATGTCTCCGATGTAAATGGTCCAATCTAAATGGTTTTCGAACTCGTCCAAGCTTTCATTGATATCAACAATCTGGTAAAGTTTCTTAAAGATCAGATGAAAGACGAAGGCCCTATAGTCCTAACAAGGCAAAATATAGGTTTTTAACTAAATCAAGGGCCATAACTCCATTGTTACTGGTCCGATCTAGCTGGTTTCCTAACTAAACCGAGCTGTCATTGATATAAACAATCTCGTAAAGTTTCAGAAAGATCGCATAAAAAATGAAGGCCCTATTATCTTAACGAGGCAAAATATAGCATTTTAACTAAATCAAGGGCCATAACTCATCTGTTACTGGTCTGATCTGGCTGGTTTTCAAACTTTTCTGAGCTGTCATTGATATAAACAATCAGGTAAAGTTTTGTAAAGATCAGATGAAAGATGAAGGCCCTATCGAAAAAACGAGGCAAAATATAGCATTTTTAACTAAATCAAGGGCCATAACTCCGCTGTTACTTGTTCGATCTGGCTGATCTTCGAATTGTCTGAGCTTTTATTTATATAAACAATCTTGTAAAGTTTGGTAAAGATTGAATGAAAGATAAAAACCCTATCGACTTAACGAGTCAAAATATAGCATTTTTAACTAAATCAAGGGCCATAACTCCGCTGTTAATGGTCCGATCTAGCTGGTCGTCGAAGTTGTCCGAGCTTTTATTTATATAAACAATCTGGTAAAGATTGGTAAAGATTGGATGAAAGATGAAGGCCCTATTATCTTAATGAGGCAACATATAGCATTTTTAACTAAATCAAAGGCAATAACTCCGCTGTTAATGGTTGGATCTAGCTGGTTTTCAAACTTCTACGAGCTTTTATTGATATTAACAATATATGCACGTTTGGTAACGATCAAATAATAAATGAAGGTGCTAGAGTGTTCACAAGGCTTAATATGGCATTTTTCAGAAAAACAAGGGCCATAACTCCGGTGAAATTATTTCGATCTTGCCGGTTTTCGAACTTGTCCGAGCTTTCATTGATATAAAGACACTGGCAAAGTTAAGTAAAGGTCCGGTTAATATTAAAGGCCCTAGAGTGTTTTTAACTAAATCAAGGGCCATAACTCCGGTGTTACTGATCCGATTTAACTGGTTTTCAAACCTTTTTGAGCTTTTATTGATACTAACAATCTGTGCAAGTTTGGTAAAGATCAAATAATAAATGAATGTGCTAGAGTGTTCACAAGGCAGAAAATGACATTTTTCACAAAAAACAAGGGCCATAACTCTAGTGTTACTGACCTAATTTAGCTGATTTTCGAACTTGTCCAAGCTATCATTGGTATTAACAATCTGTGCAAGTTTGGTAACGATCAAATAATAAATGAAGGTGTTAGAGCGTTCAAAAGGCAGAAAATAGCAATTTTCAGAAAAAACAAGAGCCATAACTCCGGTGTTACTGATTTGATTTAGCTGATTTTTTAAATATTTTGAGCTTTAATTGATATTAATAATCTGTGCAAGTTTGGTAAAGATCAAATAATAAATAAAGGTGCTAGAGTGTTGACAAGGCTTAATATGGCATTTTTCAGCAAAACGAGGGCCATAACTCTGGTGAAATATATTCGATCCGGCTGGTTTTCAAACTTGTACGAGCTTTCATTGATATAAAGACACTGGAAAAGTTTCGTAAAGATTCGATTAATAATGAAGGCCCTAGAGTGTTCACAAGGCAAAAGTTAACAACGGACGACGGACGGACGGACGGACGACGGACAACTCGCCATCCCATAAGCTCTGCTGGCCTTCGGCCAGTAGAGCTAAAAATCAGGAGGGCACCTGCCGAATATCAGTGATGAATTTGAAAAAATCGATATGACGTCAGTATGGTCAGATCCCATAGTGGAGAGCATCAAAGCGCAATTAGGACATGATTTTAATGAGATTGGCATAAAAGCTATTTCAAGATAACGGAATGGTGAAAAAATAAAAAGTGAATATATTTTGGAAATATAATAAACAGCTTGTTCAACCGTTTTGTTTGTTACCGAAAAGATTATTGTTTAAACTACTATTAACAAAGAAATGAATTTCCAAATTTCAATTTGAAATATAAGCCGTTTCATAATATTATCAAATATTTTCAACTTGGAGTGAATATTAAAGGTTGATTCGTTTTTTGTTTTATTCAGATATAATTTTAATCTGACGACAAACATTTACCAAAGTCCTCTACACAATCGTATTGGAGCCTATACTGAATTTTTATTACATGGAATATTCAGAAAATGCGAGTACGGAGATTAAACGCTCACTATCCCTGTTGCCTTATTTCTGCATTTTCTGAGAGTATAACCCCCTTCCCTTCTCCCCCAGCCCACCCCAACTCTTTTAGGACCAAGGGAATATTCATAGCATTTTCTTGTTTCTCAACAGTGTAGTCTAATAATCACATGTGATTGTTGATCATTATATTAACCCTTAACCCGCTACATATATATAATGGAATATTCCTTCTTTGAATTATAATGGAATATTCCTTCTTTGAATTATTATAATGGAATATTTCTTCTTTGAATTAAGACCAGTTCCGTCGGTGTGTTCTTGGGCAAGACATTTTGCCTTAGCCTCGTCCGTCGGATGGGGACGTAAACCGGGCGGTCCCGTGTATATGTCTATCCTCCGAGCACGTTAAAGAATCATAGGAATCTATTCGGTAATAAGAGTAGGGCACAATTCCCGGATTCCTATGTATTCTTCCCCTCTCTCTGGGGCGGCTCTTAATAACCTATACTGTGTTGATGAGCCGTTAAACAACATTCAATTCAATTCAATTGAATTAAGACCATTCCATTTATCAAAATCGTCTTCTCTTAAACTGTTAGACTGTTAGAGCTAGAGCTCGTATATTTAGCATATATCATACGCATATGATCCGCTAACAAATGTGCTAAAAGGTTGCCATGTGGTCAAAGTTGGTCACATATTTACATATTCATATAGGACAATCTTTAAAAGCTCTTCTTCGAAACGACAAGCGCTAATTGTCTAGTATGTTACATGTAACATAAGCATATGATACTACCTAGTGTTTTTAAATAGCAACACTAGGGTAAAGAAAAATGCCCCCTCTCCATGGGTCTCAGTTTTATAATGAAATTGTTGTTGTTGTTGCTGTTGTTTCTTGAGGAGAAGCGTTGAATAAAATACATTGGCTATTGTATTTAAATCAGTAGCATCGCCAGAATATATAAATATGGACTTGAACCCCAGAGAACACGGGTGAAAGTCTCACCGGCGCCACTGAGTATCGTGGATGTGTTCTTCGCGAAGTCATTTCCCCTTGGCCTAGTCCGTAGAACGGTAGTCAAGCGTCTTCTTCGTTGATTTGACACACAATTATTTAAAGGATTGAAACAAAAATGGTTCGTGTACAAGCATATAATAGTTTTACATTTCAGAATTTTTCATTATGATTAATGTGGGTGGGGTAGTTAAATTTGCCTTTATGTGTAATACATAATCAAAATGTTTGAATAGTAAGTAGTGAAATAACTACTACACCTAAAAATGAATAAAAGCTATAAAAGTGTAAAAACAAAAACTCAAATCTGCCTTATCTAAAATCCTCAGGACTGTTTGCGTTTTTTGGGAAAATAAATCATAAAATTAAAATAATATCTATGTTGCAATTATTTTGAAGAAGTTGCTTGAACCTGGTTCAAACCTCCAGCGGTGATACTATTGTCCAGCCGTTTTTGTTCGTCATGTCACGTGTATACATGTCACGTGTATACATTCCTCTTATTTATCCTTGTAGTTGTTAGTTTCGATGTTTGGTTTTTGTTAACTGTAGTCCTTGAATGCTAGTGTTGTTATTGTTTTTTTTTTTCATTTTGATTGTCGGATGTGTTTAAAACTTCCTGTATTTAATGACATTCTTGTAGGCCTACTGATAGAAAATACGGGGGTTTAATGCTTGCGCTTTATGGCACATAATGGTGTTCGTCACAATATCTGAATCACAAAGTGTAAATAAAGAGTTATACACAATAATTAAATATGTCAGTAGATCTAGATATAAATAAACATTGTTGGTGGAGAC